>JAWDGP010006203.1:140000-207500 GCA_033675545.1 Elysia crispata | reverse complement strand
TCTCTTTGTTCAGTATAAACTGGGAAGATTCTGTTTTTCCTGTATTCGCTGGCAAGATTCTCTTTGCTCAGTATAAACTGGGAAGATTCTGTTTTTCCTGTATTCGCTGGCAAGATTCTCTTTGCTCAGTATGAACTGGGAAGATTCTGTTTTTCCTGTATTCGCTGGCAAGATTCTCTTTGTTCAGTATAAACTGGGAAGATTTTGTTTTTCCTGTATTCGCTGGCAAGATTCTCTTTGCTCAGTATAAACTGGGAAGATTCTGTTTTTCCTGTATTCGCTGGCAAGATTCTCTTTGCTCAGTATGAACTGGGAAGATTCTGTTTTTTCTTCATCCACAAGCAAGATTCTCTTTGGTCAGTCAGTATGATCTGGGAAGATTTTGTTTTTCCTGTATTCACTGGCAAAATTCTCTTTGATCAGTATGAACTGGAAAAATTCTGTTTTTCGTTCATCCGCTGGCAATATTTTTGTTAAACAAAGAGTTAGGCAACCAGTTGTGCACACAGACAAAGATTTCTTTGATCATTATGAACTGGGAACGTTCTGTATGGAATGGAAAGATAATGTTTGTACTGTATGAACTAAAAGGATATTCTTCAATCAGCATGGATTGGGAAGATTTTACGTAATCAGTATAAACTGCAAAAATTGTGTTGGATCAGTATGGACTGGGAAGTTTCTGTTAATTACCGTGGGCTGTTACTGTTGTTGTCATCTCATGAATACTGTTGCCGTTGCCGTTTTTGCATTTCTCTCTCTCTCTCTCTCTCTCTCTCTCTCTCTCTCTCTCTCTCTCTCTCTCTCTCTCTCTCTCTCTCTCTCTCTCTCTCTCTCTCTCTCTTAGCAATGTTTATTTTTCTTATTCACTTTTTGTTGCTGTCGTCATCTTTTGAGCTGTTAATTTCTTTTCGCGCTTGATTTGGTCTAGAAAGATAAATGCTTCATATTTCAGGCTATGAAGCGGTTATTTCGACCTTCACCTTCTTACAGAATGTGTGAGATTTAAAGCGGGTTTTGATGACATCAAAGTCAACATCTCTAAATCTTAAAGCAAATCAAAATGTGCACAACCTTTACAGTGATGAAATAAATATGGCCATTAAAGTTCAGCTTGAGCTGTATACGTGAACAAACACTTTTAGTAATATATAATGAGATTTTTGTGTGCATTGGTCTTAGATTGCCCTTTTATAAACAAAATACAATTAAAAGTAAACCTTGTCTCTCTGTATCAACAGTGAAGCCTCGGTGGGCAGATTTCTTTCTCTTTCTTTTTTCAAGAAACAGTATATACGTGCTAAAGAGTAATTAAATGAAAGGCCATCTACGATAGGCCAAGCTGAAAGACTAGTGGAAGCCTCGGTCCAGGTAAGAGGTTTTCGACGCTTCAGGTGACAGCTCCGCCAAATGTCAGTTAATGTCCAGGATCAATTATAGATGAGGCCGTGGGGTTCACAGTCGACCCGACTTAGCTGGACTGGAGCCATTCTATTTAGACAACACAGGTTCAAACACTCTTCGCTTCCTTCATTTCCTGCCAGCAAGGGCTAACATCCTGTTTACCTAGCTTGTTTGGTCTTTATTTCAATCTTTTATCACCGCGCCTCTTTACCCCTCTTTTTGTTTTTGTACGGTTCGAAATGTCAGGGCTGATTATATTGAAAGCAATCCTGGATCTATTTGATTAACCGCAAGCGACTTGAAGATACCATCTTAAACCATCTTAAACCATCTTAAACCATCTTTACCAGATTAAAATAAATAAAGGGTGTGTTCTATAGATTTGCTTAGTTTTAGAATATGTGTGAATCGAGTAAGTTTAAAGTTTATCCATTAATCTTCACGGTATCTTCCCAAAGACAATAAAGTAAAGGTGTTGCATCTTTTATAACAGCAGTAAAAATTGATAATTTTATCTGCCATCTTGAATTACCCACATAAATCTGTTGAGAAAGTGTGAGAGTCAAGGTCAAGATATGAACGTAACTTATTTTTAAAAATTCATCCTTTTCATACTTTATCACTTTACCATGCATGTTTTTTTTAAGTTATCAGCATCAGGTGTAGAAGATCATAACAGATGTCCAACCAGATGACATTAGAAGATCATAACAAATGTCCAACCTGAAATTATTAGAAAATCCTAACAGATATCCAACCAAATGACATTAGTAGATCATAACAGATGTCAGGCCTGATGACATTAGTAGATCATACCAGATGTCCAACGAACCTGATGACATTAGTAGATCAAAACAGATGTTTAGCCTGATGACATTAGTAGATCAAAACAGATGTCCAGCCTGATGACATTAGTAGATCATAACAGATGTCCAGCCTGATGACATTATAATGATATTTCGGACACGTCTTCATTTGTGCCAAGCTAATTGCAAACATCCATTGAATGTGTTACGCAGTAAAGTTAACACTTAGAAAACAGCCGTTTCTCCTTTCCTCTCTACATTCTAACGCGGTTTTGAGATGAAATCATCAGCTCAAATACATCTTTGGAAGGAGAGCAAGAAGATTAATGTTTGTCACTTAACGCAGCCTGGAGTCTGTAACCTGCTTCATCGATTGGACAAATGGCCGGCACATCCTGCGACATCCTCCCAAACCCTGCCACATCCCGTAAGCTCTTTTAGAGTCCATCCATCTTTACTGAGGGGGAAAAGGGAATGTTCATTCATTCATAAAGGTCCGTGAGCAAACAGAGTGAGCCCTGCTGCGATACACGGTTTACAACGGTTATTGGTACCTCCTTGGGATCAGCTTGTGCAGCTCGGGCCTCATGGTGTACCGCAAACCAATGAGGTCCACGTCACTGAAAGGTCACTGTTAAAAACCCAAAGCTGATAACGTGAGAGGCCCCAGTGCTACTGGGTGGAACAGCAAGTAAGAGTATCATTGTGTGCTACTGGGTGGAACAGCAAGTAAGAGTATCATTGTGCAGTTCTGGTCACTCAGGTTGATATGAGTGCAGAAAAGATTGGAGCAAAAAATTAACAACGATCCATTAATTCTGCTTTTTTCTCATATAAAGCAAAACATTTTTTTCTTCCTATTACAAATTTCAAATAGATTCACAGCTCACCTCAATTCAATTTCTTGCTAATTCTAAACAGAAAAGAAAAGATCTCGCTTATATGACAATATAACTATGCATTTCAGAATTTCCATCTTCCAAGTGACATACTTGTGTGGGCCATCAATGAATTTTTTTTTCTGTTTTTATATTTTTTTTATATTCTTGCCATTCGCAAACTCAAATATACCTTATTGACTTTATGAACTCACTTGTACCAAGGTACTCTTATGGTACTAAAATGCAATCAACAGGTAATAACTATCAATATTTTTGTGTTTTTGAGTTCTTTTAGTTTTGTTTTGATTTTCATCTCAACTATCTGCAGAAACATTTAGATATCTCACACCACTGATTTTGAATGGAAAAACGAAGCATGCACTGAGTTGAAAGGCAACGCTGGACCCTCTCATCACGAAAGCAGCTGGTTTTTTATGATTATTTATCCCGTTTTCTGGTTTCTCAAACTCGATAGATTTCCCCACAAGGCTCTTGGACATTGCGGAGTGAGCAACTTGCTCTTGCACTAGATTTAGATCAAGACAGCCTAGTGAATCCTTCACGTGGGACAAATCCAATAACAGCTATTTACAATCCTCTTGTCTATACTTGCTCGCAATACTCTGTAGTCTCTCTCTTTCCGTCTCTCTTTCTCTCCATCTCTCTCTGTTTATCTCTCTCTCTCTCTCTCTCTCTCTCTTTCTATCTATCTATATGCGTTTCTCTCACTTCCTTCCTCCTTTTTCTCGCCTCTCGGGTTTCATTTTGATCTTTTACATCTATTGAAAAATTGTAGAAAACCCCGCATGATTGATTATATACCTCAGCCTGCAATCTCTCAACAGCATTTCAAAGAATGTATCACAAAAAAAAAAACAAATCTAAAAACAAATACAATTTCTAGTATTATTCGGAAAACAAAGTCATACAGTCAGCGTACTTGTTTTTGGGTGGCCGGCAAGTTTATTTGAAGAAATCTTCTCATAATAATGTCACATTGACTTGACATAATAACGGTTATTGAGCCAGCCCAGCTCTTCAAAACAATAATTATTTATGTCTCACGCAGTGCAGTGCGCCATCTTAAGGCAGAGGGCAGCGTTCCCAATCAGGGGTCAAACCTTTACGTTCACCATCTTAAGGCAGAGAGCAGCGTTCCCAATCAGGGGTCAAACCTTTACGTTCACCATCTTAAGGCAGAGGGAAGCGTTTCCAATCAGGGGTCAAACCTTTACGTTCACCATCTTAAGGCAGAGGGAAGCGTTCCCAATCAGGGGTCAAACATTTACGTTCACCGTCTTAAGGCAGAGGGCAGCGTTTCCAATCAGGGGTCAAACCTTTACGTTCACCATCCTAAGGCAGAGGGCAGCGTTCCCAATCAGGGGACAAACCTTTACGTTCAAAGATAGATGGCATTGTTTCCAGTCGGGGATCAAACTTACGGTTTCACCATCTTAAGATAGAGGGCAGCGGTTCCAATAAGGGATCAATCCTTTACGTTCACCATCTTAAGATAGATGGCATTGTTTCCAATCGGGGATCAAACTTATGGTTTCACCATCTTAAGATAGGTGGCATTGTTTCCACTCGGGGATTAAACCTATAATTTCATTATCTTAAGGTAGAGGGCAGCGTTTCCAATCAGAGGTCAATCCTTTACGTTCAAAGATAGACACCATTGTTTTCAATCGGGGATCAAATCTATAGTTTCACCATCTTACGATAGAGAACACCGTTTCTGTTAGGGGATCAAACTGATTTGGTCATGGAAAGGAGAGACTGTGTCCGCCTGATGACTGGTGACTTGCGACTTGTGACCTCTCCCTCTGTGCCGCAGCTGTGCGATGCAGCATCAGACAAGTCAAACTATCGGATGTTTGTAAAGCACCAAGCTGCATAAAAAACACCCATTAGTTTGTGGGGAGTAGAAAGGCTATATTTTGTGAGGGTTTTGTTTACTATCGTTCACGTAGTCTGCAAGTGAACTATGCGCCGGGTCACATCAGCAAGACAATACATGTACAGTGTACCTATTAAGCCAAATACTGCACCAATCTATCTTTCGCCATAAAGGCATGTCTTTGAGCGGCTATTTTACATATTTGCGAATTCGCTGGAAAGGTCCGGTTTATATGGAAAACTTTGCCTCTTAACGATTTAACTTGGATTCCTTGGATGCAATGCTCAAAACTGCTTAAAAAATTGACATCTGGGTAATTCTTAGTACTTGAAGCTCTTATTGATATAGGGTGAATCTGTGACCTTGCTACAACCAGACTAATATAAGAACTTGTGTTGAAATCAGTCTGGATTTCATCACGTCTATGCCATGCCACTATAAAAAAAGTCCTTAAAAAGGCAACGATATCTTGGTCGGATTAAATAGAGTATTTCTTCCTTTTTCTCTGCAAAACCCTTCTCATATCACACCCCCCCCCCCCCTCCCTTCTCTCCGTCTCTCGTTCTTTCTATCTCTCTGATATTATGACTATGCTTGGACTCATTTTTTTCTGTGTGCCTGGTGTCTGACTTACTGTCTGTCTATTTGCATTTCTATGCTTTTCTAAACTACCCATAACGATCAGTTGCATTTATATAAGAGCACAGTGCCCACGTTTTCTACTCAACTACCCATAACGATCAGTTGCATTTATATAAGAGCACAGTGCCCACGTTTTCTACTCAACTACCCATAACGATCAGTTGCATTTATATAAGAGCACAATGCCCACGTTTTCTACTCAACTACCCATAACGATCAGTTGCATTTATATAAGAGCACAATGCCCACGTTTTCTACTCAACTACCCATAACGACCAGTTGCATTTATATAAGAGCACAGTGCCCACGTTTTCTACTCAACTACCCATAACGATCAGTTGCATTTATATAAGAGCACAGTGCCCACGTTTTTTCTTCTCAACTACCCATAACGATCAGTTGCATTTATATAAGAGCACAGTGCCCACGTTTTCTACTCAACTACCCATAACGATCAGTTGCATTTATATAAGAGCACAATGCCCACGTTTTCTACTCAACTACCCATAACGATCAGTTGCATTTATATAAGAGCACAATGCCCACGTTTTCTACTCAACTACCCATAACGATCAGTTGCATTTATATAAGAGCACAATGCCCACGTTTTCTACTCAACTACCCATAACGATCAGTTGCATTTATATAAGAGCACAATGCCCACGTTTTCTACTCAACTACCCATAACGACCAGTTGCATTTATATAAGAGCACAGTGCCCACGTTTTCTACTAAACTACCCATAACGATCAGTTACATTTATATAAGAGCACAATGCCCACGTTTTCTACTCAACTCATAACCAGAGAATGTCATTCTTGCCACCAGAAGCTCTAAAAAAGCTATTAAGGCACAAAAGTGTCCTCCACACATTCTCGATCTCTTTCTCAGAATGTGATTTGAAAATGCCCCCAAAGAAGGAAGCACAGTTGGTTGGATGAAGCGTTATAAAGGTGCTGAATGCATAACTCTACACAAAAGTTACATATGTTAATTAAATCCAGAGATTATTATATCATTTATGAAGAAAATATCAAATGATTAAAAAAGCTTGTCATTTAATGACCGTAATAAATTAATATTTCAATTTATCAGTTGAAGGTCGTCACCCTCCGAGGTTACGAGAATCTCGGAGGGTAATGAACTTTCACCGAATGCGGATCAAATGTGAGGTTTAAAACTTGTTAAGATTTGTCAAGAGTGGCTGGAAAACAGGGCACGGCTCTTCCTCTACGCTGGGCGACGCTCTACTTTTAAAAGTCGCTTCAAAGCATCGACATGGTAACTGTCCATGATAAAAGCGAGGAAGAAAGAGAGAGAGAGAGAGAGAGAGAGAGAGAGAGAGAGAGAGAGAGAGAGAAAATATCTAGAAATAAGGAGACAAAAAGAGAACTAGTATTGGAAAGAAGTAGATAATTTTCAAAGGTAAACAGTGTATACATATATATATATATATATATATATATATATATATATATATATATATAACTGTTAAGATTTTAGATATATGCAAATGTATAGAAAGAAAGACGATTGCTAGGCAGTTCAAGAGGTAGGTAAATAGTTTGATATAAAGAGAAACATAACGCACACGCCTGTGCCAACTGCTGGGATAGCAACCAGTAACCATAAACCAATTTGCACTTTTGTCTCTTAAATACACTTTCGTTCATTATAAAAATGTCGGGCTCAAATTTTTTTCTTTTTTTTTGTGTGTGTGTGCTATCAAAGCTGTCATTGGGTATGTCCCACAACTTGTAATATAGTGTGAAGAAACATATAGGAAAACTCGCAACTTAATAAAGTCGACTACATGAGGTAGAAGCCTCAGCCATGCCCGCGGCTTCCACATAAACAATCCTCGGAACGGGTCTTAGAAAAATAATCGGATGAAGAGAGCAAGGAGAGGAATTAGCTCGATTTGGAAGACACACCCCCTCAGACTGTGTGCCTCCAGCGCGGTAAGTATGATAGGCTCAAAACTAGCGAAACACTATCTCAGACTGTATGCCTTGAGCGCGGCAGGAATGTCAGAACGAGAGAAACACACATTCAGATTGTATGATTCCAGCGGGACAAGCATGACACACTCAGAGCTAGAGAAACACACATTCAGATTGTATGATTCCAGCGGGACAAGCATGATACACTCAGAACTAGAGAAACACACATTCAGATTGTATGATTCCAGCGGGACAAGCATAATACACTCAGAACTAGAGAAACACACATTCAGACAGTATGTTTCCAGCGGAGCAAGCATGATACACTCAGAACTAGAGAAACACACATTCAGATTGTATGATTCCAGCGGGACAAGCATGACACACTCAGAGCTAGAGAAACACACATTCAGATTGTATGATTCCAGCGGGACAAGCATGATACACTTAGAGCTAGAGAAACACACATTCAGATTGTATGATTCCAGCGGGACAAGCATGACACACTCAGAGCTAGAGAAACACACATTCAGATTGTATGATTCCAGCGGGACAAGCATGATACACTCAGAGCTAGAGAAACACACATTCAGATTGTATGATTCCAGCGGGACAAGCATGATACACTCAGAGCTAGAGAAACACACATTCAGATTGTATGATTCCAGCGGGACAAGCATGATACACTCAGAGCTAGAGAAACACACATTCAGATTGTATGATTCCAGCGGGACAAGCATGATACACTCAGAGCTAGAGAAACACACATTCAGATTGTATGATTCCAGCGGGGCAAGCATGATACACTCAGAACTAGAGAAACACACATTCAGATTGTATGATTCCAGCGGGACAAGCATGATACACTCAGAACTAGAGAAACACACATTCAGATTGTATGATTCCAGCGGGACAAGCATGACACGCTCAGAACTAGAGAAACACACATTCAGATTGTATGATTCCAGCGGGACAAGCATGATACACTCAGAACTAGAGAAACACACATTCAGATTGTATGATTCCAGCGGGACAAGCATGATACACTCAGAGCTAGAGAAACACACATTCAGATTGTATGATTCCAGCGGGACAAGCATGATACACTCAGAACTAGAGAAACACACATTCAGATTGTATGATTCCAGCGGGACAAGCATGATACACTCAGAACTAGAGAAACACACATTCAGATTGTATGATTCCAGCGGGACAAGCATGATACACTCAGAACTAGAGAAACACACATTCAGATTGTATGATTCCAGCGGGACAAGCATGATACACTCAGAACTAGAGCAACACACATTCAGATTGTATGATTCCATCGGGACAAGCATGACACACTCAGAACTAGAGCAACACACATTCAGATTGTATGATTCCAGCGGGACAAGCATGATACACTCAGAACTAGAGAAACACACATTCAGATTGTATGATTCCAGCGGGACAAGCATGATACACTCAGAACTAGAGAAACACACATTCAGATTGTATGATTCCAGCGGAGCAAGCATGATACACTCAGAACTAGAGAAACACACATTCAGACTGTATGATTCCAGCGGAGCAAGCATGATACACTCAGAACTAGAGAAACACACATTCAGATTGTATGATTCCAGCAAAGTTTCGTGAAAACACACATTCTTTGCCTCATTGGTTTACCGAATTCAGGGACGAGTTGCAGGTACAGGGATTAAGAGAGACAAAGACATTGAGGAAGAGAGAGATAGAAAGAACGAAAAAAGAGTGTGTAATGTTTATCAGAAGGTAAAGAATAAAAAGAATGATAAAGAGTGTGGGTCAGAGTCGGAGAGAATAGTTAGATTCATGACCGGGTTCAAACTTTTTAAATTAAACCTTAAACCTGAAGAGAAAATTCTGAAGATGTCACCCTGGCGTAAGACCTAGCTGGTGGCACTGGGACAGGCTGAATTGTAACTGTTTCCCGCTGAGACTGAGCTAGAATCAATTCAAGATCCAGTTTCTTCAGTTCGGCTTCATCTAGCCCTAGAGCTGCCGGCGCTTCGCAGAAAGTGGTTACATGTGAAGCTAGACCAAGAGAACAGTGAGAGAAGAGTATGATAGAGAGAGGACGTTCTAACTCGGTACACCAGCACAGTCTCCTTCTTCAAGACTACTCCACTCTGTGCCCACAGGGAAGAGAAGCAGTGCGTCCCTCCGCTTCAATTAATTAATTTTTATACCTGATCAGAGTAAATTTTTCCAGCGTCATTTCATATCGCATCTTTATGTCGTTACATTCCAGTTGTGTTGTGGTAGATATAGACTGTTTCCTCAAGATGTCTAAACCAAACTGTACCACCACCCTCCAGGGGAGTTTCTTTTAATGAAAGTCTGAGAAGATCTGAGGAGATCTCCATTTCTTTGGCTTGAAAAGCATGGAAGTGAAACTTTGATGCCATCTCTGTTCTTATACAACTTGAAAGTAATTCTTATGGAGCATGATTTCTTGAAGCCTGTGCTAAAACCGGCAACTAAATTCTTTTTACGCGCAGGATTAAAAGCGATATTTACAGAAGTTTATTCCACTATTTATAGAAAAGCCTCACATTTGGATTGTCTCTCAGCAGGACACTGCCTGCTATAGCCCGTCCGCTTCGTTAGTTTATGAGCAGCCTTTGTAGCTCTGACATTAGCCTTGAGAAAATCATCAAAATAGGCTAGGATTTCTTTTTCTCTAGATGGAAGTTTAATCACAGATTTAATGCTCGTTTCAAATGTCAGTTTGGTGTCAGGTAAAATATAATTAAAAAAAAAACCGCCAATTTTCATCTTATTATGAAAGTAAGCCGTATTAAGTTCAAACATCCAAGAGTTTGATAGCTCTTTCTCTCTCTCTCTCTCTCTCTCTCTCTCTCTCTCTCTCTCTCTCTCTCTCTCTCTCTCTCTCTCTCTCTCTCTCCCTCTCTCTCTCTCTTATGATCTTCAGTGCACAGGTAGATTGGATTAGAACCTGTAATCGATATTCAAGGTTGTATCTCAGATGCAGTTGGTATCAAGGTCAAAGGCTGACGCTAGGTATTTTGAACACTGATGTGATCACTTAGTTTGATAGACCGATAGCTTTAGGCTTTCATGCGATTTTTCTCGTTCGCTCACAATAACAGTCAGATGTGAACACGCGTCACCCAGCTGAACTCATGACGCCTGCATTGTGAGCCGAGTGCTGTGGTAGCGCTTGGACCTTCATACAGTGCTTGGGCGGGTACGGCTCCTCTCTCTCTCTCTCTCTCTCTCTCTCTCTCTCTCTCTCTCTCTCTCTCTCTCTCTCTCTCTCTCTCTCTCTCTCTCTCTCTCTCTCTCTCTCTCTCTCTCTCTCTCTCTCTCTCTCTGTCCACTCAGAGGAAGATCTACAATTTGATTTTGGATTTCGTTACGAAATACATGTAACTTTAGAGAGACCTAATCGATTTGATCACTACAAAAAATTCACAGAAGCTCTGCATTAGGTATTTTGTTCACTTTGATTGAGAAATACAAATGCAGAGCTGCTAATGCCAGATTATTACTTTCTTTTATAAAAAAAAAAGACCCTTGTTCAAAAATCCAAGAGACTTAGTGAACGTGAAGCAGTTTGAAAATCGAAACTGGTCAGCCAATCAGAACTGGTACCCGACCATAAAAAGGGGGACGTTTTGTCTTTGTGCTAAAGTAACCCACAGCTTAGCTTCTCTGCAAAACCAACATGTGAGTTGCGAAATGTAACTTGGATGAAAATGGTCTAACACTGAACTTTATCGGGTGTTTCGAAACTTATAGTGTAGAAATGAAATCTCACTTCCGTGTGTCTTTACTGTGAAATGTCTTTGTGAAAGGCGATAATGTGGGTTCGATACGGTGGCTCCAAATCTGCCCCTTAATTGGTTTTCACGACGCCCAAGATGTCGCGGTATTTTAGTACAAATCTCTCAGCATCGGGTTGGCTGTACAGTACAAGCTTTAATCCCAAGGCTTTAAGAAACATATTTTTATATAACATAATAATTTTCTTCCATTTATGGTACATCTCTTTTTCAACCAAGATACATCGCGAATTGCACGGTATATAATTGCCGGCTTAATGAACTGGTGAGTTTAAGGAGAAGAGGTTAGCCAGACTGCTTAACTTAGTCCAGGAAAACTCAGTGCTACGCAAAATGTTATCAGCATGGATTTGCGTGTAATTTAAGGCATAGATCGTAGTTTTCTAAGTCATGTAATGTCACTAGAAAACAGATTTTTACACAGAGTGGTGAAGATAGTAAATAATGTAATGATTAAACGTTTGTTATGAATAACTAAACATTAATGTTGGAAAAGTTAAGTTTCCGTTGGTTATAACTATGTGTCGTGTATGGTTATTAACATCACAAGGACAGAGAGTGATGGCAGAATTTTGTGTTACAGGGATATTCTTCATGAAATGAAAACATGAGATGTTCTCAATTGTTTCTTTGAATTGGCTATCTTCTCTGGATCTCTATTCTGTCTTGATGTAACGATAACAGCTATGTAATCACTTGTGGCTCGGTTTTCGCTGCTATGCGCTCATTGCTTGATGTTCGTTAATCAGTGTTCACTGTTTGGTGTTCACGCTCGGTGTTCGCTACTATGTGCTCATTGCTTGATGTTCGTTGATCAGTCTTCACTGTTTGGTGTTCGCTGCTCGGTGTTTGTCGCTTTGTGCTCACTGCTCGGTGTTTGTCGCTTTGTGCTTACTGCTCGGTCTTCGTCGCTCTGTGTTCGCTGCTCGGTGTTTGTCGCTTTGTGCTCACTGCTCGGTGTTCTTTGCTTTGTGCTCAATGCTCGGTTTTCTTCGTTTTGCGTTCGCTGCTCGGTGTTCGTCGCTTTGTGCTCACTGCTCAGTGTTCATTGCTCTGTGTTAGCTGATCGGTGTTCGTTACTATGTGATCATTGCTAATTGTTCATTCCTTGATATTCGTGGATCAGTGTTCATTGCTCTATGTTCGTTGTTCGGTATTAGTTGCTCAATGTTCGACGTTCTGTGTTCGTTTCTCTTCGTTGATTGCTCGGTCTTCGTTGCTCGTTGCTGGGTAATTAAGTTCTTCATCTCCAGTCTCCAGTGATCGGCATGACATTAGACAAGGAGGACCATCGAGATCTCCTAGTGACTCCAGGTAAAATCTAGTGGCACTACAAGTGAACACTCATAACACATCCTCAGCATACATGGAAATGTCTTGCTTGTCTTAATTGCTTACACTCGAATAAAGAGAAGTGGAAGGGATGGTGAGATACTAATTGTCAATCACTTTGTGCTGTGGAAAAAAGGTGGCGACCGTTATATCAGTCATAGCCACTGGACAGTCTACGGCTAGAAGTCTACAACATGATGGAGTACGAATCCGATAGATAGAAATACAACTAGTGACACTTCATAACTTTAATTGGCGTAGAGGATTCCAGCCTAGCTTGGTAAAGCACAATTATTTCTTTCGCACACCATAATGATCAATTTTGGTACCACACAATATTGAGTTGTACTGAAAGTTAGGTTTTGGATAATGTGAGATTGAAATAGAGGAAAGCTCGTTTCTAAAGATGGCTGCTGTACGGATCTGCTTGGTGTGTGTTAGAGGCGGGTAAAAGGAAGGAGTGTGTGAGTGGGGGGGAAGGTTGCGATTGAGACCTGGAAATTTTTACAAAACAAACAGCGAGAGAAGAATTGTTATCAATTTACACGGCACAGTTCAAATTGATGACAAAGAGCTGCGACAAGTACCGTAGTGGAATCTATACATGTGCGGCATCTCACAGACTTGGTCAACACTTATTACTTTCTGAGGTGTCAGATGAAAACTTTTTGAAAAAAAAAAACTGTTGTATATAAAAAAAAAGCAAATTCTAAGTTTATGTATCTAGTTTAGTAACAGTTTGAAATGTTGGGCTGAACATTGACACATGATAAAAATTATAGAATTATCTAATTTTAATTTTTTTACAAATCCGGAAATAAAATGAAGGGTAGCAAAGTTATGATGTATTTCTGTGCCTTTTGTGATATAATTTCTCATTGCTTAATCAAACCTTAATTTGTATTCGCAAATTGGCTTGTGAGATGCATTTATAATAAACATCAGAAAAGTCAACAATAATATCGAGATGCAGCATAGAAAAACTTTAGATTATTGGTTTTTTTTACTTTGAACAATAGATAGATACCTTACAGCGCTGATTGTTGCGATTTGTTACACTACCATATTTTCAAGTTATTTTAAAGATTATAAAAAAGCGAAAAGTAAAAACAAAGAAATATAAGCAAGAAACCAGAAAAAGAATATTAGCTTTGACTGCCTTAATACTTAGGAAGCGAAAAAAAAATCAGACAGTGATCAAATTGTTTACTCGGCAACCCTCAGTATTAGAAAGCTCCTCTATCTAAGGGAAAAAAAGGAAGCAGAATAGCTGAATGTCTGAATGTCCAGAGACGGACTTTCTACAAGAAGACACGTTATTTGTTTGACCGGCCCATACAGAATTGAGCCCAATTGACCTTCTCAGAGGGAGAGTGGACAGTACACAGAGCCGCACCTCAGTAGAGCTCTCAACAGATGATCAATGTGGAGAGAAAGGGCAAGGTCTAAACCGTTTGACCACTGCTTGACCACCGCTTGACCATCAAGTTAATCATTAAATATAGTCGCGTCGTCAGTGGCGAGAATATAGGCCAAGAACTCAAACACGAGGAGGAAATAACACCTTCTCATATGGAAATCACTTAAAAAATAGGAATCGAAATTTCTTTGCTTCCCACAGCCAAAAAATGCTTAACCTCGTGTGGGCACCATTCGCTATAGGTTTAAATAATTACTGACCTGCACTCGTTCTTTCTCACACCCTGCTTCACACCATTTTCTCCTTCTAAGACTTTTTTCTTACCGTCTTCCTTTTTTATATACTAGTTCTTCTTCTCCTCCTCCTCCTTCTTCATCTTCTTGCACTTCACCTCCTCCTCCTCCTCCTCCTCCTTCTTCTTCTTCTTCTTCTTCTTCTTCTTCTTCTTCTTCTTCTTCTTCTTCTTCTTCTTCTTCTTCTTCTTCTTCTTCTTCTTCTTCTTCTTCTTCTTCTTCTTCTTCTTCTTCTTCTTCTTCTTCTTCTTCTTCTTCTTCTTCTCTTTCTGTTGAATTTAAACCAATTAAACCAGGAGGCATTTTTTTTGGATATATTTGTGCAGAAATAAAAGATTTAATCTGCGATGGAAAAGGGTACAAGCCTTTGACCCCCCCCCCCCCCCCTTTTCCATAGAACAGACAAATGTTGATGTAGTCATCTTTTAAAGACATCAAATCTTTATAAAATATTGGCACTAGCATTGGAAGACTAGAGAAGTACTCTCATGGAAAACCTTTGTGTTTAATATTTTCCGCATACTTATGATCTTTTTTTTCCTTTCATTTTCACATCTTTCAGCGTTTATTAATCTTGTAATTCCCTCAGAACAGATGCAATTGCTCTAAGACGTTCTCAAATAAGAAATCTGGAAAGTAACGCCTTTTCCCGCAACATTTCTTTCCGAACTTGCTTGTCCTGTTCAGTGTCTTACAGAATTTAGTAGAAAGTGGTTAAAGGCGCTTTGTATCGCAGGAATTTATAGCTGCCTATTTATCCGTATATAAATGATAACGAGTTTTTAAAAGGATCTATAATAGACTGGGCTTTTACAAAACTAGCTAGTCATTCTCAATTCTTGATATAAAGTGGAGCATAAGTTCTTTCCTGCAGTGCTCATCAATGCCATAGACTTTGAGTGAAGATGACTGAACAATGGCTGCGAGGTTTAGGAAACATGGAAAGACAGACGAGTCGGTGCCCGTATCCAAGCCACTCATCCGCGGGTACGCTCTCTAACAGTGCTCGACAGGCTTGGTGGAGCAGAGCTGCCTTTTACTCCGTGTACATTTGTATTGCGGGCAAAGATGAAACTTTTAATTTGCCAAACAAATCTTTAGTTTTCTTGTTAGCAAACGAATCTCGTGGTCTATGTTGAATGTAGATTCAGGCGAAACTTTTAAAATTGGAGTTATAAATAAGTTACACAATATTGCTTTAAAAATGATGTCCAATGGGATTTTAGAAAGAAAGTGTAATGTTCGATAATGATTTAAAGTTTCAAAATTGCTTCTGAATTATTGCGAGCAAATAAATTACATAAAATAGCAGATGAATATCTAGATTGATGATCAAGTTAGTATCTCCATATAAATTGGAATGAAGTCAATCAGAGGTTGCTATGCTAGGTAGACGGTAGTGGGGTATAAAAGAAAGGGAAAAGCGGGAAATCGAAAGAAATAACAAAGAAAAGAATGGAGAGAATGAGAAAATGACGAGAAGGGACTTCACAGTTTGTTGCACAGGTCGGCTTTTAAATTATGATAACTTTCAGATTCTGCCCCAATAATTTTCCCTCATTATCCCTATAATTGTGTAATTCTGTATTGGTCAACATTTCCTATGTGTGTTTCTATCAAACGGCTGTTCCAGAACAGCTTAAAAACACTCTCAAACAGCATCGGCCTGGCTAGCTCTAAGCTTACGGTTGACATGCTGCAGGCTTCACCGTCAACCTGGAAGCTGGTGTGATTCCAACTCTCTAGTTTCCAGGAAACACTAGAATTGTGTTACACGCAGGTCGAGATCGAGAATTGTGACCATTGGCTTGGTTTAGCTGAAGACCTGGATTATGTCCCCCTTCTCCTGCTTCAGTGGTCGAGGGTCAAGCTCTGACACAAGCTCTATGTCCAGTCCAGGAAGCAATGAGATTAACAGGCTGCACCCAACAGACCTGCACACCAGGCCTCAAGCTTATCCTTGATTGTCGCTGTGGGTTTTATCTCTCGGGGAATGCTAACCGGATGTAGACCACACAGCATCATCAAAAGCTACCGATTAATTGAGGGGTAGAAATAAGAGTCTGACAAAGCTCACTCACAAGGAGAAACTATGAGAAAATGGTGCCCTTTATAGACTTCTCTCTGCAGCGCACATCTTTCTCTATATATGGGGGTGATGGAAAAAGTCGCTAATTTAGTAAAATGCCAAACCCTTTTAAATGCTCATTGTCATGAAAGTAGAAAAAGAATTCCCGCAATGCTATGCACCTTTTGGAACTTTTAGTGCGAATTCATATCTCTTAATGGGCGTTACGTGATAGAGTGGTAAGATACAAGTTAGCTTTTTCCAGTTTTGAAGGAAATTTACGATATACTTCAGCCCATGTCACAATCACTAAATGGCGATCACAAGAAAGACAGAGTAGGTTTATCTATACCATAATGATTTTTCACGAATAGACTCTATCTTTAGCTCATTACCATTTTTTTCCATTTTTAGAGAACGCTTATAACCATCATAATTTGACCTTTTGTAATCCAGTTTGGAATTCAGTTTCTCGATGAAAGATCATAGACTGGGAGGTTACCTGGCAGGTCGCGGCGGGTGGAACAAAGGACATCTGGGTAAAATTTTCACAGGTTACAGGGCTGCGGAATCAAGGAAATCTGAGTAATATGTGTTTAAGATTATATGGCTATAGAACCAAGGAAATCTGAGTAACATGTATCTCTGATTACATTGCTATAGAACCAAGGAAATCTGAGTAACATGTATCTAAGATTATATGGCTATAGAACCAAGGAAATCTGAAAAAAATGTATCTCACGTCACAGGGCCACTGAACGATGGACATCTAAGTAAATCTCAGGTTACAGGGCTGCGGAATCAAGAAAATCTGAGTTACATGTATCTCAGATTTCATGGCCGGCTATAGAACCAAGGATATCTGAGGATCCTTGAATCTTAAGTTCCAGGCCTACTGAACGAAGGACATCTGAGTAACATGTATGTCAGGTTACAGGGATGCGAAACCAAGGCCATTTTAGTTATATGTATTTCAGATTTCTAGGCTGTAACGTGAAGCTATTGTGTTTATCATACTGTAGGAATTCCCTAATCTCTCTAACCATGCACTTCGACAATCTGATTACATACATGATTATGTCGATAGCTGCGGTTTTCTATCATAGTCTTCTTTCTGATAACTGGTTAATACATTTCGCCTCTCTCTCTCTCTCTCTCTCACACACACACACACACACACTCTCTCTCTCTTTCTCTCTGTCTCTCTCTCTCTCACAACTACACACTCTCTCACTCACTATTTCTCTTGTTTAATCTCTCTCTGTCTGTCTATCTCTCTCACTTTCTCTGACTCATTCTATCTCTGTCTCTCTGCCTGTCTCTCTTTCCCTCCCTCTCTCCCTCCCTCCTTCTCTCTCCCTCTTTCTGTTTCTCTCACTCAACGACTCTTCCTCTCTCTTTCTCTCTCCTACTCACTCTCTTTTTCTCTGTTTCTCTGTCTGCCTCTCTCTGTCGTCTGTCTGTCTCCCTATCTGTCTGTGTGTTTGTCTCTGTGTCTATCTGTTTGTCTGTCTGTCTGTCTGTTTGTCTGTCTGTCTGTCTGTCTGTCTCTGTCTCTGTGTGTGTGTGTGTGTCTCTCTCTCTCTCTCTCTCTCTCTCTCTCTCTCTCTCTCTCTCTCTCTCTCTCTCTCTCTCTCTCTTTTTTTTTTCTCTCTCACACACACATACACGGCACGATGGTTGTATCCTCTCCTCCATCTATTCTCTAAAGTAAGCAGCCCTGTGCGAGACTTGTTCCAGTGACAATACTGAGGGAAGTTACAGCGGCTTCATCCACAGTCAAAACAATACAGACAAGAATTAAAACCTGAAAGGCAAGGATCAAACGTCTTATATTGAATAAAGTCAGTTTAAGATTAAAAACGTCATCTCTAGATTAAAAAAAACAGTTTGCACCTAATTCATGAACCTTTTCATAATAGAGTTTAAACCTTTTCTCTTTTGCTGATCTCCTGTGTGCAGGCAGAGAATAAAGAAATAGATGAGACATGTATGTTATGGAAATGGGTAAGTAAGTCTTTAGAGTATATAAAATAGAATTAGATATCCATCCCGAAGCAATCGGACATCATCGAAAGATAATAGAGATCAAACGCGAGATCGTCGAGCCGGCTGCTTAGCTCCGACATCGTTAACGACCTATAAAGGGCTTTTCGTACACCTAGCGTGGGAGGGCAAGCTCTCCGATTTCTTTCATCAAACATCAAAGAGAAAAAAGCAACAAAGGTGGACCTAGCTAGGTGCAGCCGCAAAACTAGACCCCTATTGCCTGTTTTTTTTTGTTGGTTTTTTTTTTGTTGTTGTTATCATTTCTTCCAGTATTTCTCCATTACGAGCCATCTCTGTTTCCGATACTTCTATCGATCTATCCGCAATGGACATGTCACTGTTAGAATCTTGAAAAAGCTGGAAACACATGGAGTGACAGGTCGAGGCATGTGGGTGGAAACCTCGGACAACAGTTCCGTGGATCGGTTGCATCAGTCTGGCTCAGACTTTAGTAGAAGCTTTGTAAGGTTATCAAAATTGATGGAGAAAACAGGCTCATTAAAGCGAGTATTCAATAGAGCCAGGACGTAGTTTGTCTCCGATTGTAGGACAATAATTATAGCAAAAGATAGTTTTCTTACTAAAAATAAATGTACTTGCAAAATCTCTGTCGCGTTTTAAAGAAAAATTGCGCTTTTAGACGGCATAAAGACATTCTATGAGGCAGAGGGGGGCGGATATCTGAAAAAGGAGAGAAGTTGAGATAGGACGAAGCAAAATTGCTTGAAAAACGACGTTAAATGACGAGCTGAGTAAAGCAGTATAAAATGTACCAACCAGTTTGTCTTTTTCACATGAAGTGGTTCAGGAAAAAAAATCAGTTAGATATTTTTAGAAACATTCTTATACCCAGTGGGGCAAGGGTTGGGTACCTCTACTCACCTGGCCGAGACAAACCATCTGTCACCTGAAGTTAACGGGTCCAATCAATACACTTAGCGTTTAGGAAAGAAAGTGTTTAAAATCAATCTAGGTTTATCTGGGTGCTGAGGAACAGAGAGAGTTGAATCAGTGGGAGACGGATTAAAAATCTAAGAAACTATTGAAGCTAGTCAAGACCAGACAGTTTTGATAGAGAGCTCAATGAGAGGAAGAATCAATTCATGTCGCTGAGATAATTACAAGGCATCTCGGCTCCAGTCGGGGCTAGGACTAACGATGTCAGGGATCAGTTGGAGAACATTCGGTTAGTCTCTAACTTCTAGCGTGAACATTGACCGGAGCTGAAAATTACAAATAGAACCTGAAAACTTATGGTAAAGGAAGTATCTATGTATTCTTATCTTAAAGCTCAGTAAGCCAAAGGTTTAGAAACAGATAACAGAGCGTCTAAAGTCCGGTTACTCTTTTCTTGTACCAGTATCTCAGTGGGGTGTAGCACTAACACTGGCTATCTCTGACTACCGCCTTGACTCTGAGGTTCAGGTGACGGGGCTCGTCAAGAATAAAGAACCTTGTCTTGAATTTTCGGTCTCGTTAGGTTGTCTATAAGATTTATCATCGCTCACAAACTTGTTTTAAATGTTTGAAATGTATCCATTCAAACCAAGTTGTTATGTCATTTCCAAATTCAAACTTGTTTTTAAAGTTTGAAAGATGCTTGAGAATAGTAGAATCCACAAATAAAGTAGGCCTACTGCACGTATAAGAGTTTGGGCTAGAAGGAAGTAGCAGCTCCTATTTGTTCACAATTCCGTTTAATCTCTTTTACAACAGGAGCATGCAAAAATGGCCTTGACATTCAGCAGTATATCTTGCCTGTTCTTTTCACGGAATCGAACCGCTCTGCGATGTCTCCGTCTATAATTATGGTCTCCGGGTCGAGGCTGGGGTTGTCCATTCTATCCCTTACATTTTCAATAATCATAACAAGTGGTAATGTTTATCTTACAATGTTTTTCAGAACATGCCGCTCAGCTGTTACAAAACATATAGAAACGCTGCTTCAGACTTGAGTTGTATTCTTTCCGTGGACATCTTTACAGGGTTTGGACCCATACTTCCCCAAAATATACACACATACACACATACACACACAGTCATGCTCACACTTGGTATGAGACTATCCGGTAATACAAAAATCTTAATAACCCTTGAGGGCATTTGCGATTTTTTTCATCCCAGCATCAGGAACTTGCCTGAACCGAAATTGATTAAATCTGAGTTTTTTATTATGAACAATTCGATTTAAGCGTTGATTGGTTTCCTCCGAACTTCCTCCGATAGAGACCTCTCGGCTAGCTCCAGACAAGCCGACTCCTGGCTTAGTATCTCCCCACACGCAACTCGTCTCTCGCTACAATTTCGTCAACATAATGAGACAAAGTTTAAGCAGACAAAAAAAAAATGATAAAATTGTATAAATCACCATAAATTTTCGAAATCGTTGAATTGTGTAGGAACAACTAGAGATGCGAACTGTTGTAGATGAGTCTGCCATGGTCGGGGTCGAAAGTTTAGTCCGAACCTCATCAAGCTACGTTTTCTTGTCATGCAACCCAAACAGATTTACATCATCATAGGAAACTTTTCTAAGATCACCTGGATTTGAACCTCTCAAGGCGTGTAACTTATATTCCTCTGTCTTCCATCTGGTTCTCTTCCCTTAAAGTTTATCAAAATAATTATAGATCTAGCTCTGCCCTAAAAATAATGTGTGTGTGTGTGTGTTCTCTCAAGAATTGGGCCTAAACCTAAATCCTTCCGTAACTTCGGCAGACTTTAAACTTTTATATGTAAATCCTCTACAGCTGCTAGTGATGAAACCTTCTTTTGATAAAAAGACTATTTATATCCTTCTCCAGACGAGCATGAAAACTGTTCAAATATGAATTATCTATGCTAGCCATATCAGAGGAGCCTCACGAACATAAATAATGGTTTATTACATTTAAAGATTGGATTTAACAAAGAATAGTGTTTTCTGGGAATCTCTGGATCAGTCGACTCTTGCCCCTCCCCTCTCAGTAGACTCTGGCTGGTGCTGGAGCTGTGCCGGAAACGATCTGCAAGAAATTCCTTCACATCGTCAGTTTCCCTCGATAGAAAATCTTCTGAATTCTCTTCTTCTTCATTACTATCATGTATCACTCGGACTTAATGGTTTCACTTGATATGTGCCGCGGGGAGAAGATGGAAGAAACTTTTCATTCCAAGAGCAGATCTTGTGGATGCTCAGCAGCTGATTAGCGGTGTTCTCTCAATGCTTGTTTCCACTGGACTGGATTTCTCTAACTTTGTTACATTGTCTGCACGGTTCCCAGGGCCGTGTGCTCTGGACATCTCATCAGATGTGACTTACCTGACTTGTTACAGGTATTGGAAAAATCCTCAGATCCTCTTTCGGTCAGCTCCATTAAAACAATGGGCCGGAGTCGGAGTGGCCTTTCTTGTAAAATGCGCCTTCAACTTAAGAACTTTGGCACTGGTGTGGGAAGATTGCCTGTCAGCTAGACTACACACTTGTCCATTTGTCCAAACATAGCAATTTGGTTACCAAAGAAAACTATGCTCTCCTTTTCTTTAATTCCTGTCTTTCTCTTTCTAGCCTTCCATCTACCTATCCCATCTTCTTATGGAGGACCTCCACAGATCTTATGCTGCGACGACAAACAAAAATAAATATATTCTTGTTTTTGCTTATGCCCTGTCTGCGTTCTGTCTTTCTATCTATCTCTGTGTGTGTTTGTCTGACTCTGTTTGTCTCTCTCTCACCCTCTCTCCCTCCACCCACCTCCCTTTCCTTTCTCTCTCTCTCTCTCACACACACACACACACTCTCTCCTTCACTCTCTCTGTCCCTCCCACTCTCTCTCTCCCTCCCTCTCCCCCTCTCTCTCTCTCTCTCTCTCTCTCTCTCTCTCTCTCTCTTTTCCTGCCTTTCTTTCAAGTCTATCTCTTTTATTTCGCAGGACATTTCTTCTCTTTCTCTTCTCCTCTCTATCCTACTCCGCCTGGGCCGTGGCGCCCGCTACAAGCCTTCCACCAACGCGTGTTGAATCCAAAGGGAAAAACACGCCATACTTCCTCATGGTGTTGTTTGCCGATTTGATTGTCTGAAAACATATATTTGAGGTGTGGTCAGATAGGGACCACATTTCCACTTTCCATCACTGCTCACCCTGAACCAGGGCAGGACTAGAGTAGCGAGAGGGGTGGCCAGGGAGGAGCAGAGCAAACAATTACGGCTGGACATCGAACATACGCAGGGCAAGGGCAGATGGACGTTTTTTCAATCGCATTTTTAAGATTTCAAACGTTGCGTTATTTTTAGCATTAAATCACCCTGTAGAATTTTCTACACTATGTTGATGCTCATGTGACGTATTCTGTGTGAGAAAGAATAAGAATTCAGCACAATTTAATCTCAAATTATAAACAGCGGAGTGAGAATTCTTGAACTTTTCCTATTCATTATTACTTTATTTTTAAGTAGGAAAAAGGTTTACTTTGATATTATTACTAAAAGATTTGGATAGGTACAGCTCACTCCCCACAATACCTGTGCAAAGATGTACAGCTTTTGTACCGAGAAATTAACCTAAGAAATATAAACAAGGAGAAAGACTAGTACAAAAAAAAAAATTCATAAATAGTAAAGATACTAAACTTGAGTACAAGAAAAGTAGCACAGGTATATCCATGAGGTAGACGCAACAACTACTGTCCTCTGAGATGAACTTATGTCCCGATCACCTCTGATCTGGTGGTGTTGGTGACGACTGTCAGAAGAAGTTAGTCCTCAGCTAAGTCTTGTGGATCCCTCAATGAAATCTGTTTCCACCATGGCGAGACAGTTAATAAGTCTGCTAAGGTTGCAGAATCACCTAGCTCCATCTAGATGTCGTGGACTGTCTCAAACACTGATATACTCCAGCATGTAAAGTTATCATTACTTGCTGTATGTGGTGAGCACCACAGTCTTGTCATCGGGATGATCTCGGCTTCATCTCCCCACTCCCACTCAAGCCTCAGGTAAACATGTTTACCTCACTGTACAATTTGATTTCCTCAATCGGAAAGCAGTGGTGACACGAAAAAAACTACAATCATTTAGGAAACAAACTCTTGTATTTTCAATATGAGATTTTTTTTTTTTGTCTGTTTGTTTGTTTTTTTACGTGGAGAGAAAAATGTACACAGAATTAGTAAAATTGCCCATGAGACTGATGCCATCCTTGTTCTCTCCCTACCCCTCCCTCCCTTTAACCCGACACAATAAAAAAAGGAAGAAATTTGAAATAAAAAACCATAAAAAGAGGCGGAGAGAGAGTTGGTTGGAGGTCGCCGAGATTTGTCACCGATGATCAGTCGAGGCGAGTCTCTAGTGAGTTCCTCAGGCCCCGGAATGTAATAAAGTAAAGACAAAAGATTCCTGTTAGTGGTCAAGTTGTACGCGGTAAGAACGTGCACTATAGAGGGAACAAAGCAATGTACTTTTCACAGGAACAGCCGGAGAATTGAGTTAGAATTATCTTCTTTCTTTGACCGCATTCCGGAGTTCTCAAAGATGTCAAGTTGGTCACGTCACATGAAAATCATTATATCCCAACCTTGTTACGCTCTTGGAAGTTTGTGAAATACTTTGGAAGTTTTTATTTTCGCGTCGCTTTCAAGAGGTTCCGTTAGTGTTCTACAGTTAATGCCTGTGCTTGTTTTCTTCATTTCCGAATCAGACGTGTTAGTGGCCAAATAATGACTGTTCTTAGAGAAAACACAGAGTGCTGTTTGAATTGGCTCCTACATTTTCACGAGTGATAATTTCATCGCCTTTGGCTGCACTGCTTAAAAAATTCTTACAATAATGTAAAATGTTTGATCTTAGTTTGGTCTCGATAACTAAAACTTATTTGGAATATAATTCACTCATATTATCCGTTTCAAACCCTAATGTTAACATTCTTTTAGTTACAAAATAGTAAAAAAGATAAATGCGAGAAATGAAGAAATTCATTAACGCAATTCGATAATACTACTGTTTCATCAGTTAGGAGATTTGGTTTAAATCTTAATCTAACCGCTGCCTACTGAGTGGGTTTCGGTACACAGAGAGGAGGGAGAGGGTATGGGGAGGTGGGCAAACTGTGGCGATTTATTGGTAGATTCGGTGATGCCTGGGGGAGAGAGGGAACTCCTCGTCTAGAACCTGTCCATACAGGATGACAAACATTTGTGTCTGGTCTGGGTTGGGGGTCTAATCTACACGATGGCGATGTGATGGGCTTCGTGGGACCAGGGTAACACAGCAATCTAGCTAATGCTGCCCCTTCAAAAAGATGGCGAATGTAAATTTTCACTATCAACAAAATCCTCCCGAGCTTAGCTTAGTTCATGGCGATTACAGTCTAATCCAAACAGCGGGACGTTTGCTAGCATCAACTACAACTTTATTTTTAGACAGAGAAACCGATGATGGAGAAACGGAGCAAAAAAGGAAATAAAGAAAGAAAAGGGGGAGGGTGAAGATGGGAGAATAGAGAAGGACAAGATATGGTGAGGGAGAGGGAGGAGAAGATCAAGATAGAAGACATCGGGTCGAGAGGGTGGAAGCGGATGGAATAAAAAAGGAAGAAAAGTTGAGAAAAAGTTGAGGTATCTTATGATGATAACTTGTTAGCACAGAGTCTGAGGAAATTTGAGCGACAAAAACAGAAGCTGCTGTCTGGATCAAAAGAACATTTTCCCTGCGGATTAGAATTGGTTTAGTCTTCTCAATCTCAATTTCAAAGGAAGAAAAAAAATATCTGAAATTAGGGGCGAGGAGTAACTGGTGTCCAGTCAGAGGGAAACATGGTGAGAAGACGAGTTTCTTAAATAAGACTTTAAATTTTTGTACTGTTTCTCTTCTTTGGTTAAGTTTCCCGATAAAATCAAGATATTTGGTAGGAAAAATTCCACAAGTTTTGCTAGGAACATGACAGTTGTTTTAATTTTGCAGCTTGTAGTGGACATCGACAACGGCCCAATGTACGGGGTGGAGTTTGACAGCTGCCCTGTGTGGAATGAGGAGATTGACAACTATCCTGTGTCAAATGTGGAGATTAACACCATTCACCGTCTAGTGTGGAGATTGACAACTGCCGTGACTAAAGTGTGGAGATTGATAACTGCCGTGTGTCGGGTGCATAGATTTACAACTGCCGTGTGTCGGATGTGGAGATTGACAACTATCGTGCATTGGGTGTTGAAATTGACAACTACCGTGTGTCTTATATGGAGATTGACAATTGCTGTGTCTAAAGTGTGGAGATTGACAACTGCCGTGTGTCAGGTGTGTAGATTGACAACTGCCGTGTGTTGGGCGTTGAAATTGACAACTGCCGGTTGTTTAATGTGGAGATTGACAACTGCCTTGTGCTGGGTGTTGAAATTGATAAATGCCGCTTTTCTTATATGGAAATTGACAACTGCCTAGCGTTGGGTGGGGAAATTGATATTCAGATTCAAGTGTGGCTATAATTAACTCCCCCACCGCCCCACACACACCTATTTCCCCAAAATATCATCAGTTTAACTGAACTATGTGGAACTGAACTATATACGCTGCCCTTCCACAATCACTTTTTTTTATCTTTTCTTTTAACTGTTTGATTTTCTTTGCATTATTATCGTGTTGCGATGTATTTTGTATACAACCATAACTTCAGTTCGTCAATACAGCTGGTGTATCAGGAAGCGATCACAGACACAAATATCTGGTCCAGATAACCATGAAATGGGCAGAATGCGCGCAGCAAAGATTGTAGGTAAGGAAGAGATGGTGGAGAAGTGAACATTTTGGTATAGATGAAGTATGGTAGACAGGGCTACATCTGCGGATAGGAGCACATTATCTCATTACCAATCTTGAGAAGTTCAAATTGGCATCTCTCAAGAATCACCGCAACAAGGAACTGGGAAGCTTTGAGGTTTTTGTGCCTCTTATCTCTATTGTTCACGTGTTAAATGTTATCCTGTCGGCACCACATGAATTGATTTCAGACTATTTTCAGTATGGATTAATTGCGTTAAAATAGCGTTAAATATTTAAATACAGTAGCGTAGGGCATCATTTTTCTTGAGTTTTCGTCTTCTTTTTTTTTTTTATTTTAATCATTCAGGCAAAGCAATTATTGTGCGTGATATTCTTTCTCAAAAGCATGAAATAAGATCTACATAGTCTTATAATCGATATATATTGGAATCAGGACGAGGAGTTCGGTATCGATATATATCGCGGTCTGTCTGTCTAAAAATTCTTCAGTTCGAATACGAACTGGGTCCGTACAAATAATTATTCAATATCGATACCAACCATGACTGGGTAAATTTTTTAATACTTCCATTTCGGTGTATGTTGAGGGTCTGTGTAAATACGTTGGTACAGATAGTACCGATTTATTTTCATCTACACCATTGCTTAGTATCGATACCTAGCCAGGTCTGTATCTATGTACAAGTATTTTAAAGTCAGTACATAACATTCGACACTTCTGTTTCGTGCAAAGCGTGCCTGAAAATTATTCACTGGAAACTTTGCCGATTTGTATTGATTTTTCTGTATAAAATTACAACAACAATTATAGGCCGGAAACCCAGTCTGCCCACACAATAGAAACACCGTATCATTTCAGCTCCTGCTTTTTTTAACACTTAAAAAACTTGAAAAGAACTTGAAGTTTGTCTTTACAGGAAGCTGTTTCCCAATAGGAAAGAACCTCTTGCTCTATTGTTCTATTGCAAGCTAAGATGATGTGGAGAGGGTTACAAGTGGAACCTACTTGTGGAAGAATTCATTGCGTAAGTTCCAATATTAATATTGTTTTCGCGATCATGTTGAAAGCGTGTTCATCAATAGCTCTGTATAGATCGAGAAAGTTAATAATGCAGCGACCCACTAAGTTGAACCGCCAGACAAAACTAAGAGCGGCTCAAGTCCATCTTACTTCTTCGTTCTTGTCGTGCTCGCCATTTAAAACATTTTGGAGATCGTAGAAATGAGTAGAATCTACATTTTTCAAGCATTTTCTGGAACGGTATAATGATTGTGAATAAGATGCAAAGATATGTGCCATTTGACGAAAAATTTATAGTTTAGTTAAATTGTCATTGTTAGAACCAAAGCATAAAAGACGAAATAAGCATTATGACTGTATTCTTCAATATATCTATATCTAGCTTCCATCCACCCCCCCTCTTCTAAAATCGTTTAAGTTTCACATCTTGAAAAAGTTAAAGCAAATCTAGAGGACATAGATTTTCATTTATGTCTGATTTTTAAGGATTAAAATGCCGCATATAGCTTTGTATATTTTTAGCATGTCACAAAAAACAACTTTCATGTTTTTGAAATGCAACGTTGGGGTTTAATTTTTTAGCAAAGCTTTTAGATTCCATTCGTTTCCACATATGATTCCGTGACATGATGATCTATTCTAGATCCAGCTTTTATACCGGTACACTGATAAAGGAAATATTCTTCTTTATCCACTAACAGAAACAAGCATGTTATAGTTTAGAATGTTTTCACAACGTTTAAGAGAAAAGAGAGTTGTTTCTTTAAAATAGATTTAAAATAACATTTTGGCTTGGTAAAATTAATGTGAAAAGAAGAAATGGATTTCAAATAAGGAACTAATCAACTCTCCGAGTATCACCGAGCGTGTCTATCTTTAGATCTCAAGCAGGTAGGAATCGTGATGTGAAACGTTTAAATACCGCTGCATGGAAATACAAAAGGTTTTTAATACTGGGAGCTCTCTCACTCATTCTCTTATTATCTATCTTTCTTTCTCTCGCCCTCCATCTTGCAACCTCTCTCTGTCTGTCTGTCTGTCTGTCTCTCTCTCTCTCTCTCTCTCTCTCTCTCTCTCTCTCTCTCTCTCTCTCTCTCTCTCTCTCTCTCTCTCTCTCTCTCTCTGACTGCCTGCCTGTCTGTCTGTCTGTCTGTCTGTCTCTCTCTCTCTCTCTCTCTCTCTCTCTCTCTCTCTCTCTCTCTCTCTCTCTCTCTCTCTCTCTTTAAATATCTATCTATCTGTCTCTTTCAAGTATCCTTCCTCTCTGTAGCTCACTACCCCCCTCTTACTTCTTTTAAATATTTTTCCTCCTCTCTTTCTTTCTTAACTGTCAGGGTGATATATCCATCGCACTCTCTGTCTGTCTGTTTCTTTCTCCATCTCACAATCTACTCGTCTGTCTTTTAGTCTCTTTCTTATTTTCTGGGAAAAACTCTAACCATCTTACTCTCTCTCTCTCTGTCTGTCCTCTCTCTTTATCTTTCTCTCTGTATATATATGTGTGTGTTTCTCTCTGTTTCTATCTATCTATTTATATATTCATATTTATAAATAGATAAATAGATAGATATAGATATAGAAGATCTTACCTTAAATTCTCTTCATAAGACACTGGTGTTTCAAGCAACACCCTTGTCCTCCGCTTGAAACACCAGTGTCGTATGAAAAGAATTTAAGGTAAGCACTTCTATATCTATGAAAAGCTCCCACAGTTGAGCACTCTTATCAATTATTCAAACTTATCTTCAAACTATATATATATATATATATATATATATATATATATATCATTATCTTTAATGCTTTCTCTTTCTCTCTATCTCCATATTACTCTCTATCGGTCAGTCGGTCTCTCTCTCTCTCTCTCTCTCTCTCTCTCTCTCTCTCTCTCTCTCTCTCTCTCTCTCTCTCTCTCTCTCTCTCTCTCTCTCTCTCTCTCTCTCTCTCTCTCTCTCTCTCTCTCTCTCTCTCTCTCTCTCTCTCTCTCTCTTTTCCTCCTTGTCTCTATTTCTCGTGCTCTCTCAGCGGGTGACAGCGAGAAACAAGGACATGGTCAAATTCCGTGGAATTGGCACGTCCTGCGTCAGTCTATAGCTATACAAGCAAGTTTGTCATGTTTTGTTTTTTACTCCTCTCCTCAGCCTTTTAGTCGTTGCACCCTTCTCTTTTGCTACTGCCGAGAAGACAGTACTGTGCTGTCTGCCAATGGCAACAGGCAGGGTGATTTAATCAATACATCGTTTAGATATGTGGAAAGCACCAGCCTCACACAAAGGGTCTTGTGTGTATCTGTTGCACACAGGAGAAAGCAAGTTCCGAACCTCTTCCACAAGAATAATGGGAGGAAACCTACACAAAACTGCTTCTGCCGGGATAGACAGATGAGTTCAGTTCTTTCCCGAAACCAAATTGTACAGCAGCGTTGTTGGCCGACAGTTAGAGCGCACGCCTTCTCCAAAAGCTTTACATCGTGAATTCATGTCCAACTTGAGATGCCTGACGGGGATCCTATGGTCATCTCACCTGGCCTCGTCGTCATGGCGTTTAGTCGCTGTGGAGTTCAGCTCTTTCGTTAGATTTCCGGCCAGGACGTTTTCCGCAGCATCTCACACGAAAATGGCGGCTTTCCGTGAAATCCGGGATAGGGCTGGAAAGAGGTGTCCTCATGTTTTAACAAGATCTTTCTTACTTTCTTACTTCGGCGCTCTACCGCCTGATCTGTGTGATGCCACCAAGATAGAGAACTCGAGCTATTGTGAAATTAGGAGATATTTGCAGAATCCTCTTCACTGTTGATGAAATATTCAGAAATGACTATGTTTTTTCATGTGTGAACAAGACTTTCATCTGCAATTCCAACACTGCTAAACCTGTCGGTGATTCATCATCATGGTAATATGCCCTATGGCTGTCGAGATAACTTCATTCCATTGAGAGATGGGGGAATTGCCACAGAATTAAAACAATAATAAAATGCTTTGTAAATAATCTCACATAACAGCTTTGTGTAGACTTCTTGATTTGACCTTTTAATTAGTCTTTTAAAGCAACCTGAAAACACATACATTACATTCATTTTTTTTGGAAAAGGGGGGGGGGGGGGTTAGAGCAGGAGCGGTTTTTTATTCTACATTATTGTGGCTTATCTGTGTTCTTTGCGATTCAATTTGGCTTTAAAAAGTCTTACTTCCTCCCACATAATGTAGACGGAGGGCAAGGAGAATCAGACTGCTAAAGCTCTGGCACTCAAGGTGAACCCAGCATATACATGATGGAAAGAGCTGCTGAAAAAGCTCGGTCTAAAGAGGTCAATACATCAAACAGCATGAGGTGGACCTAGCGTAAACATGATGGAAAGAGAGATACAGCTGCTAAAAAGCTCGGTCTAAATAGTTCAATACACCAAACAGCATGAGGTGGGCCTAGCATAAACAGGATGGAAAGAGAGATACAACTGCTAAAAAGCTCGGTATAAAAAGTTCAATACACCAAACAGCATGAGGTGGACCTAGGATAATTATGATGGAAAGAGAGATACAACTGCTAAAAAGCTCGGTCTAAGTAGTTCAATACACCAAGCAGCATGAGGTGGACCTAGCATAAACAGGATGGAAAGAGAGACACAACTTGCAACAGCCTCCGTCTAAATCGTTCAATACATTAAGCAGCATGAGGTGGATCTAACATAAACAGGATGGAAAGAGAGATACAACTGGCAACAACCTCGGTCTAAATAGTTCAATACACCAAGCAGCATGAGGTGGACCTAGCATAAACAGGATGGAAAGAGAGATATAACTTGCAACAGCCTCCGTCTAAATAGTTCAATACACCAAACAGCATGAGGTGGACCTAGCATAAACAGGATGGATGGAAAGAGAGATATAACTTGCAACAGCCTCGGTCTAAATAGTTCAATACACCAAACAGCATGAGGTGGACCTAGCATAAACAGGATGGAAAGAAGATACAACTAAATACAGCCTCGGTCTAAATAGTTCAATACACCAAACAGCATGAGGTGGACCTAGCATAAACAGGATGGAAAGAGAGATATAACTTGCAACAGCCTCGGTCTAAATAGTTCAATACACCTAACAGCATGAGGTGGACCTAGCATAAACAGGCTGGAAAGAGAGATACAACTAAATACAGCGTTGGTCTAAATAGTTCAATTCACCAAACAGCATGAGGTGGACCTAGCATAAACAGGATGGAAAGAGAGATTCAACTAGATACAGCCTCTGTCTAAATAGTTCAATACACCAAACAGCATGAGGGGATCAGCATTGAAGAACCATTCTCTACTGTTTCTGTCCTCTGAGACGATAACTTTGTTTATTTCTTTTTTTTAATTGAATTTGCAAACTTTTAAAGTTGTTTTTGTGGGAATAACTACTTTAGATTTCTTTAAAAATAAACTACAGGGGTAAAGGAAAGACAGGGGTACGCGAGAAAAATATAGATTAGAGATATATAGATGTTTAAAAAAAGAGTAGATGTAGATGAGAAAGAGAGAATTTCATATTCAGAGTTAAAAGTGTCTAGAGCAGATAATGTTAGCAGAGTGGATATCAGCTACACAGAGTTTTCGGGGGTGGGGGAAGGACAGATTGTGTTACAGATATCAGCTACACAGAGTTTTCGGGGGTGGGGGAAGGACAGATTGTGTTACAGATATCAGCTACACAGAGTTTTCGGGGGTGGGGGAAGGACAGATTGTGTTACAGATATTCTGAATTATAGCAAGGAGAGAATTCAGATGAAAGCCACAAGAAATAGCGTCAATTATCATCCGTCATATGATATGATTTTCCTCCGTTCTAGGTTTCCAGCATGATTCCCTTACCGAGATCAATTTAGAGTTACTTAAGGCACCAGTGGACGGGTTGGATGGGAGACAGGGTGAAATGAAGTCAACTCTTAGTGACCGTGGATCATCCAGCTCTAACACTCCTAACAGGTAAGTGTCGCTTTCAAAGAATTCGTTCACTGAGAAGATCACACGATTCCTAGTAATATGCTCAAGTTCCATTATTTTTTTGAAGAAAATAAACTTCGACTGCAATTACCTTCGTAAAGTAATTTAAAAGCTTCTATTTGTTCATAAAGATAATTTAGTTGAATTTAAATGAATTACGCAAAAGTGCAAGGTTTATCCCTCCTGTTATCTTATAGCGATGTTTCTTTGATGTGGAAGATCTTGGTGTTAAAAGAGCTCGCAGCTATGAAGATAACCAGAGGCTTGTTCCCCCGGGAAGACAGCAAATATTGAGGATAATTACTCTTGTTTCCATCAGAACAAAATTATTAGTTATTTGTCAAAGGTCTGTTCTGGCAATGATTTTAAAGTTGTCTTTCAAGAGACCTATAGGTTCACATATTATCAAAACATAGTTTAGAGGTTATTCCACTGATGAGTAACGTTTGAAGACGACCTAGATAAAATAACAGAATCGATTTTGTGATTATATGAACTTCTTTTACTGTTTGCATTTGACATATATACACACACACAACCCACACACAAGTATTAAACATATGGATGTTTGAGAGCTTGATTGTCTACCCCTGGTTTAGCATCCTCTCTTTATTGCCACCGCAGCAGCAGCAGTCGTTAGACACCAGTGCTTCCTCCTTCATCCACCGGACCCCACTCCACACGGGCTTAGGCGAGAGATGCTACGCTAGTCCGGCTCTTCGCCCAGTCTGAGAGGGTTTATCCCAAGACCCCTCCTGGAGCCATACCCCAAGAACAGAGCTGCCCTACTCCACGTGCAGCCCGACAGATCTGCTGTAGGGTTCCCCAGGAATTCACACATTAGCTAATACTGGCGATTTTACAGTCAGTCTTTTTTAAATTCCATTATTTACTTACATTTTCAGATTTTTGAAGAAAGGTGTTTTGTTAGTATATCTATAAAGATCGCACGAAGGAAATGTTTGTTTAGGGTGGTTGCTAATGTCGCAAAAGGTTTATTTTAATCTTTAATAGTAATATTATCATTATTATTTTTTACTAGTAGTAGTAGTAGTAGTAGTAGTAGTAGTAGTAGTAGTAGTAGTAGTAGTAGTAGTAGTAGTAGTAGTAGTAGTAGGAGGAGGAGGAGGAGGAGGAGGAGGAGGAGGAGTAGCAGTAGTAGCAGCAGTAGCAGTAGTAGCAGTAGTAGTAGTAGTAGTAGTAGTAGTAGTAGTAGTAGTAGTAGTAGTAGTAGTAGTAGTAGTAGTAGTAGTAGTAGTAGTAGTAGTAGTAGTAGTAGTAGTAGTAGTAGTATTAGTAGTAGTAGTAGTAGTAGTAGTAGTAGTAGTAGTAGTAGTAGTAGTAGTAGTAGTAGTAGTAGTAGTAGTAGTAGTAGTAGTAGTAGTAGTAGTACTTGTCAATACTATTTCTTTTAATATTAATATTAATGTTGCTGTTTATATTATTCTTTTTTAATATAACTTTTTTTTTGAATTTTTATCATCATCATTGTTATACTCGTTATAGCTGTTTTTGTTTTTACTGGTGGTCGTGGTGGTAGTTTTGTCGTTGACTGAATTGTGTCACCCACACACTTTTAGAGAATGAGATCAGCAAAAACTGGAAATGGCAAGTAGATTGATATAGCCTGAACAAGATACAGCAGTTCCAGATTTTCGGTGATGACAAAGCGTATCTGTTTAGACAAGACAAACCTAGTGGAGTTGAACAATGAATTGAGACTGCTATAATGGCTCCAGCGACAACAATGTTCTAAAAAGAGTGTGCGCATGCTTTATCAAACATCATGCAGTTTTCTCATGTATCAGCTCTCTCGATGGTCTCGATTTGGTCTAAATGTTTTTATGCAATCACACACTCTGGGCATATTACCCGAGTTATGTGTGAAACTGAATGGTAGTTTTGTACATGCTTCCTCTCTCCATAGTCCGTCAGCTCTCAAAACAATGACGAAATCTGAGAAGTTTTTACCTTAGTTTTCGGTCGGACATGAGAATTTTAGAATTTTTTCAACTCGAAAATAATAGAATTGTGCAAGGAGTACAGCAATCTAGGGGAATTCATCTGTAGAGCTCATAATACTCGCAGAGAGAGTGAAAAAATGAACTGGAAGAGAGACAACAGGACAACGAGACAGATCGAGACACCGAGAGACAAAGAGAGTGGTCGACACATAGAGGGCCAGACATAGAGAGAAAACACGACAGATTGAGACATAGGGAAAGAGAGAGATAGAGAGAGACAGAGAAAGACAGAGAGAGAGAGAGAGAGAGAAAGACAGAGAGACAGAGAGAGAGACAGAGACAGAGAGAGAGAGAGAGAGAGAAAGACAGAGAGACAGAGAGAGACAGAGAGACAAAGAAAAACGGAGAGAGAAAGATAGAGAGAGACAGAGAGAGACAGAGAGTCAGAGAGAAAGAGAGACACAGAGAGAGACAGAGAGACGGAGAGAGAGGAAAAGGGGGGTGAGGGGAGGGGGGGGGACTGTCCACAAGCAGCGCTATTGACAACTGACCACGCCTTCTGCCAAAAGCCTGTGTCCAGCGCTGACCAGTGGACGATTTTATTTGACAATCCGTCGGATATAGTAGGCACCGCTTGACCCTGGTCTCAATCACGTGTCAGTTACTTGTTTCAGTTAGCCGTGCTGGCATTGTCTGTAAATATCCACCTTTATATCTATTTATCTACCTAATTATTTGTCTATCTATTTATTTTTCTATCTATCTGTCTTATTATCCATCTGTCTATCCATTATTCCATTTATTTATTTATTTATTCAACCCTCTGTTTATTCATTTGCATGTATGAAGGAAAATATGTATGTATGTATGTAAGTATGTATGCATGTATGTATGTATGTATGTATGTATGTATGTATGTATGTATGTATGTATGTATGTATGTATGTATGTATGTATGTATGTATGTATGTATGCATGCATGCATGCATGCATGCATGTATGTATGTATGTATGTATGTATGTATGTATGTATGTATGTATGTATGTATGTATGTATGTATGTATGTATGTATGTATGTATGTATGTATGTATGTATGTATGTATGTATGTATGTATGTATGTATGTATGTATGTATGTATGTATGTATGTATGTATGTATAGGTGTAAGTATGTGTGTCTGTGTGGGTTGCTGCTCGTATGTCCATTTGTTTCTATCTATCTCTCGCTATGGTATGTTTGTATGTCGCACAGAGCCATAGTTCGACAGAAAAGATCTTATAAAGATTGACAAAGGAGCGCAGTAAGTCTGTATCGAGGAGTTCGCTGACCCTATTGATGCGCGGTTGGCAAGTTCTACAAGAGGAAGTTTGAACAGTCCTGTCCATTGTTACTGAGTGGAATGGTTCACGCTTCCAAACAGAAGTAATGGTCGTCCACTAGGAATGTAAGTGGTCCAATAAAGCCCTCCTCCGGAAACCATGCTACACATGACGCACACTGCTTAGCTACCTTCATTGAACTGCATGGCAAGGGCGATGCAAACATTCTCTCTATGTGTGTGTGAGTGAGTGTGTGTGTGTAGATAAATGTCATGTATCGCTTTAAGAGGTTATGTGAGTGTGTGTGTGTGTGTAGATAAATGTCATGTATCTCTTTAAGAGGTTAAAAGACAGAAGACAGGGAGGAAGAAGAAACATGTGTCCATGTTCCTAAGTCTGAATGTTATAAGGAGATACAAGTGGCGGAATCTCTACTGCGCCATTTTGAAATGTGATGGAATTGGTAAATCGGTTGTCTGTCAAGGAGACAGACAGACAGACAGGCAGACAGACAGACAGGCAGACAGACAGGCAGACAGGCAGACAGACAGGCGGGCAGAGGCAGAGACAGAAAGACAGACAGGGAAAGAGAGAAGAGGCCAAACAGAAAGATAAAAAATACAACACAGCAGTAGAGAAAGATTGTCAGATAGTGAAAGAGAGAGAATAACAGACAGAGAAAGAGAGAGAGAGAGAGAGAGAGAGAGAGAGAGAGAGAGAGAAAGAGAGAGAGACAGAGACACAGAGAGAGAGACAGAGACACAGAGAGAGATAGACAGAGAGACAGAGAGAGATAGACAGAGAGAGACAGAGAGGGAGAGACAGAGACACAGAGAGAGATAGACAGAGAGACAGAGAGAGAGACAGAGAATGATACATACAGAGGAAGGGATCCAGAAAGGCAATGAGGTGAGCAGAAAATGGAAGATCCCAAAAATTTAGATGAGGTGAAACAATTTAGTCCTTACGTAGCAAATATTTCTACTCTGATATTATAATGTGCTCCCCGTCCATGGCACTTGTTTTAATGCGGTCTTCTTGATGTGAAGTAATTATGATTCCGTTTAGGTCAGAGACGGAGAGAGAGCGAGCTTGAGACAATAGCATATTAGTTAAGATCTCAAAATAGAAGTCTAGACAAAGAATACCTTGTATATAACTCAGTTGCTTTCTTTTCGTTCTCGTCTTCTTTAGCCCATCTTTAATGGAAATTGAGATCCATTTGTCTCAACGCGAAAAACTAAAACTATGAACTAATGGCGTCTAACCTTTTCTGTGTCGCTTCCCTTCCCATTGCTTAACAGACCACTAATTATAGTAATGATGGAAGAAGACAAAAACAAGTGGTCGATCCTAGCACTATTTTTGTCTCGAGTTTGGAAGAGCAGAAGTATTGCCTTTGTGCTAAGTCTCGCAGGCGCATTCAATTTGTCCTCTCCAGTTTCCTGTTGGCTGGAGCTCCTGGTGGGGGAACCTGGAGAGCTCTTCAATACTGGAGGTCAGGTTACAAACGGTAATGGCCGCCTCAATGAGACGAGAAGGGAATGCAGTTGATAAGTTTGCTCATGCCGCCATCTTTCTAGCTGTCTTGTACTGCAACAAAAGGTAGCGTTTCCTGGACACTTGAGGCAAAGAGGCGGGTGAGGATGGGGAGGGAAAGTAATTAGCCATTGTCTTACGAGAGCATATCGTTATTCTGGTCGCGACGTATTTAAAATGTCTACATCTTTCGAGAGCTGTACACAAGACAGTGTGAAATCGTTGGAAATAATAAAGCGCCATTTAAGACCGCATTAATCTAACGTGTGGACTAAGAGGGCAGCAGAATTCTTCAGTCTGTTTTGCGTAATGCTGCGGTCAACGGCCATTGTTTAGCTTCGAATTGAGCATTGGGGCGACAACTTAAGCTATCCCTACCGACCAAGCTAGCAAGAATGCTCCATCATATGACTATGAGGGAGGTGGGGGGGGAGAAATAATGATAGGGAATTGAAATTTGATCAGCCTTCAGATCTTTAATATTTTGAACGCGTGATACAAATTTTCAGGAAAATATAATGGTAATCAGGCACATGTTAGTACATTTATTGAAACCAATGTAAAAAATCGTTTTCTTTTTTCTTTTTTTCTTCGTCAAAGCTGCGTCATGGAGTCGGTTGATTATAGGTTAACAAATTTTTACGCTTGTAAGGAAAAGCGCGTCCTGATATTTTTAAGGAAAAAATCCAAGTTTATGACAAATAGTCTTGATATAACACTGTGACATACTGGGTAGGAATATTCAAAACTGGGTTCATGTCGGTAATGGATGAAGATCATGAAGGACGCCTACCTTTAGTGGAAACTGAAAATAGTGCTATGATAGTGAAGAAACTGGTTCTACTAGATCAACACGCAACGATCAAATAGCTCTCAAGTGAAACTTGAAAACAGTGTAGGGTCAATCGAATTGATGCACCATGACCATCTCAACATCAGAAAGGTCTCTGCCCGGTGAGTACCTCGGCCAGCCAGCGAGAGAAGCAGAGAGTTGGGGCCTGCAGAACTCTCCTCCGAGTGGAGTCCAATGACGCATGTTTCTTTAAAAACATGATTACTATGGATAGATTTATCATGACCCAAAACAAAAATTGCCCTTCATGCGATGGAAATCTCCTTTCTCTTCTTCATCAAAGATGCAAAGGTGACACTATCAAGTGGAAAGGTCATGTTGACGTGTTTCAGAGATTTTGCGGATACAAATATTACTGACTACATGGAAATCGGACAAACCGGCACAGGAGACAACTACTCGGATTTTGCTGATAAAATAGCCGTGTGAATTGGTGAGAAAAAGGTATGGAAAACTCGATTTGGGGAGCTCTTAACGCATGGCATTGCTCATGCTCACAGGGCTCGACAAGCAGTCCAAACACCTGCTTTGAAAACCTGCCATACCCAGCTTATTCACCAAACTTAGCCCCATCAAATTTTTTCCTGTTCTTTTATCCAAAAAAAATCACTCAAAGGACGCCGTTTCCATGACAACGAGGACGCCATTTAAGCTGGTGAATACTGTTTAGGGGCCCATTCTTAGTCCTTTTATTCTCAAAGACTAAGGTCAAAGAGGTGGCGAATGTGTGTAACTCGGCATGGTGAATACGTAGAGAACTGGAGCACATGTTGGTGTGTCATGTTACAAAGCTTTACCTTCATCGCTTCATATCTACAACAAAGACTTCTTGAACCCCCTCCCTCATCCCCCCATATTTGAACTGTTCACGAGAGTTTCTTTTTCTCTCATTTTAAAATCAACTGACTGAAGCTATAGGAGAATCTAGTGCCAGGCGAATAAAAAACCAGTGTGAGAAAAAAGTATGGTACACGTAAAAGTTCTTTCGGGCTAAATCCTTGTGGAAAGCAAGGAAGACAAGAAAAGTCATGTTTTGTCCTCAGCTCTATTATCCACTCTCCACCATAGCCAGAGTCTCACTGTGTAAAACTGCATTAACCTTCCCAAATCCATCAATGTCCGATCATGCTGTGGCCTGAGCTTCCTATGAGAAGCGCTATAACACAGCTTAGTATGATCGGAACAATAACTGACCGATGGCCAACATGGGAAACCATAGATATCTGGGAGTCGGAAGTTCCGAGAGCCAGACAAGACGCAGATAACTGCAACCATTTCTGGAAGCCGCAGAGATATTTTTTCTTCCCAACCAAATCTTTACAATAGATTCTGTATTCGTAACGATTGGCCAGAGGGAAGCGTCTCTAGAGCGATACTTCAGTGAGTTTAAACATCTTCACACGTCGTTTCGTGTAGAGTTGAACATTTTCTAGATCTCTAGATCTTCCTATGGACTAAAATCTTGAGATCTGAGACTGCGAGAGAAAACTATCACCCCACCTCCCACCTCCACACACACACCAAAAAATTGAAATAAAATGAGTAAACAAAATAAAATAAAATCGATTAAAAAAATGTATACACAGAAATAAATAAATAAATAATATATTTTTTTCATTCTCGCCCAACTTCAGTCTTACTGTCTTTAATGTTGGAGTGGTCAAGCTGACCTGCGGCCAGTTGGTGTACAGCAGCTGAAGCTGGTGAGGTCCTGGTATCAAGCGAGCCACCGGAATGGAGCGACGGTGCCTAAAATCCAAATCACTCACTTCTGGCTCACCTCATTCGAGAAATCACCAAAAATCTCGTGACGATCATGTGAGAGATATTCATGGTGTCTCTTCTTTTTCTTCTGCTTCCTCAAACACCACATAAAACTGTGTATCGGTCTGAGTCTTTTTTTCTCTGACTACTACATCTAGTCCGGGATGTACACAAACGATTGTATCTCTTATTTCATGTTGCATTAATATTTTGTAATTGACGCTGTTTTCAGTTATTTAGATAACTCTAGATTATTGTTTAAACCTTCTTTGCGCTGACACTGGGCTACAATTCTATAACTGTTGGGTCAATCGCAAGTAATGCTGACCGAATGTCCTACTAGCACTCAGCAAATTGTGCAGTGCTTTTTTTTTTTTTTTTTTTTGGGGGGGGGGGGGATAGAGAAGTTGCTCAAAGTTGGTGAGGTTCGCATTAACAAAAATAAACTGCCATGCTCAAAGAGAGAGCGAGAGAGAGACAGACAGACAGAAAGACACACACACACAGAGTTAGAGAGAGAAAGAGACAGAAAGAGACAATAGACAGAGAGAGAGAGAGAGAGACAGAGAGAGACAGATAGAGAGACAGAGAGACAGAGAGAGAGAGACAGACAGATAGAGAGACAGAGAGAGTGGTTATGTCGACATTTTGTTCTTTGTCGGAGGTATTCACTGTAGCGTTAAACTATGGCGCAGATACTAGGGTCACTGAATCATTTTAAATTAGATCCAGCCCATAACGGTCCACAGCCGTAGTGCATGTAAAATTCTATTTTTGTGGATTACTTTACATATCTCGTTGAGTGATTTTAGATCGAGGTAGTGAGTTATGAATTAAAGGTCAGATATAGCGAAAAAAGATCTCCAACTCAAGCCAGAACCTTGCTGTGTTTAATGCGTCAAAACACCACGAAGATCGTGATTTCATGATTGAGTAAGACGGAGCAGGTCAGCAAAGTGTTAAAAACTCAATTAAAGATCCTCACGCGCACAGAGCTGGATAACTCGGTTGACCGTGCGCTGATCGCAGCGGGTCTGGAAGGTCGAGGCTTAAGGCACGCCTCAGCGTGGATTTTGCGATGGTCTTGCTGCCTCCTTACACTAGAACTCACATGTCTGTCATGACCCAAGCCATTGCGAAATTTGTCACAGAAAATAGGGTGAGAAGCTCAAACTGGCGCTCGTGCTTATAATGATACTTACTTTGTGTCTCTGTTTATTGTCCCAGACCAGCTAGAGTGGACCGAGTGTAGCAGAAAACATTCCCTGTTACTAAAAGTCTATAACAAAGGCAGATCAGACCTGATCAGGTCCATTTTTGAATTTTTTCCAAGTTTTCCCGAACCAGTCGTGACGACACAGTTTTTCTCCCTATTTTCGTTTTGGTTTCAAAGAGCTTAAATATCTCGCATACACAGTCTGAGCGTCTCTTAGAATCAAATAAAAACAAGGTGAGCTAGGACTGATCGGTTGTGGATGTAGTATCCACTATAAGATGCTGAACGTCGTTATATGATCAATGGATCAAAGTCGGAAATATTTCAGTTGACATTCTGGTGTCTGAAAAAGACATCCAAGTTTTGCTAGTTTTATCGTTTATATCGATGATCAAATTAATGCATTTACTTTATCTCTTTCTCTCAGTATAGTAAATCACGTTTTGTACCTATGCCGTGTCTGGGTTTTGTCACGATCTGGACATGACAAACAGAAAGCTGGCCCTGTGCCCTGTCGTGGTGTCTATCATGTTTAGGTGGAGGTTATCAGTTGGTTAAACCAATGCGCTCACCGTGAAAAAAAGGACAAAACTTCTCGCTTCAGGCTGGCAAGCGGCAAGCAGTGTTTGGTCCAACCTAGAGCTCGGGGATATCTCGTGAGCCAGATTAAGTGGCGAGGAGAGGGCCCAGCACAATGGATGAGAGAGATTATCTGGTGACAATAAACAGCTTGGCCACGGGAGAAGCTTTGAAAAGGGACGGTGAAATATCGAAACAGTTGGAGCTAGTGTAATTAGTGTCAAAACCGTCTGGTGGAATGCTGAGAGAGAGAGAGAGAGAGAGAGAGAGAGAGAGAGAGAGAGAGAGAGAGAGAAAGGGAGAGAGAGAGATATGAAAAATGAAAGAATGGGAAAAAAACAGCCGAGAGAGACAGGGAAATGAAGAAACAGAGATATAGAGAAAGAGAGAGAGAGAGAGAGAGAGTGAGAAGGAGAGATAGAGAGAAGGGGAGATAGACAGAAAGAATTTAAAGAGGATATATTTAACAACACATAAGAACATTAGATTTTAATTATATGCAAAGCCAAAGACCAATAAGATAAATTTCAAAAGCAACCATGAGAGATAAAAGATGAGAAGCGAATTGAATAATTCACCCTCTCTCGTTCTCCAGTTAGTTTCCGAGCTAATTTAACATCAGTTTTCGTAGAACACCAGCTAACTGGCGTTTATCATAATATTTCAAATCTACAGTTTTTGTAGAAGCGAATGGGTCTGAATGAGTCTTTTTCATGTCAGCGAGGTAATGGATTTTGATCAAGCATTTTATGTGTTACAGACAGGATTCGGGAAATCAGCCCAGAAGAAAATAATGTCCTTGTTATGGGACCAGCTTTGTCTGCAGTAATTTGAGAAGTTTCAATCGAGAGAGGACATAGAGAGAGAGAGAGAGAGGGAGAGAGAGACATAGAGAGAGAGGGAGAGAGACATAGAGAGAGAGGGAGAGAGAGACATAGAGAGAGAGGGACATAGAGAGGGACATAGAGAGAGACATAGAGAGAGAGGGAGAGAGAGAGAGAGAGAGAGAGAGAGAGAGAGAGAGAGAGAGAGAGAGAGAGAGAGAGAGACAGTAGGTGTATATAGCTTTTGGCGAACAGTACATGTACTTGTAAGTTGGTGAAGGTAGGATCCGACGTTTCGACGTTACTGCTCATTTTTCGCATTACGAAGATGAAAGTTTCTGGGAGACAGATGACAGATGCTGCTACCAGTAATGATGCAGTAAGAAGAGATGGACTTCAACCTGACGAGCTGTCCATCAGCCCTAGGATCTCGCCACCATTACTTGGAACAGTAGTAGGTGTCGCCTCTCTCTGCTGACTTTGATCTGTTTGATCTACCGTAATTCATTTCCACCACGCTTATTTATTAGAAATAGAAATTGGTTTAAGAGTTATATTTTTATAACCATGGTTGTACCCTGTTTCAGCACTGTGAAATCTGTTGAGCTCGACTCGCTGTGCCATGCAGTCCCGTCTTGCTGTGTCTCGAGCCTTACTACCTCTCTTTCTCTTTCTGAGATTCTGTGTATCACTCCACTCACATCGACCGGAATTTTCCTGTCAACAGTGATAGATCAGCTTCAGAATTTTCATAGCAACCATACCAAATACCAGCGGCAACAGTTCGAAGAGGTAATTGCTGTAGGTTTCAACCCCAATTCTAAGGAATTTCAGATCTAAAAGATTGTATTTACAAGATTTTGTTGAACATCTGCAGCAGTGTGACTCTTGTCTCTTTAGGCCTCCGTCGGGCAATGAATGTCTAGGCAGACGAGGCGCACATCAAGTGGCGCAGTTGGTAGAAGCCTCTAGTCAGGCGGCGACCATACAGGTCGGTAGCAAATAACAAAAAAAACAAAAAAACAAAAACTGGAAGTTGGTCTCTTCTGTTACAAAGAGTAAAGGAGAACACCGTGGCTAGGATTTTAAGACTAAACGACATTGTGTCCTCATGAAGAAGAATCAAATTAAAACTTTAAGAACTTTTGTCTGTTCAGGTACAAGTGAGCCGTTCAGAATTTTTTTTTTCAAATTTCTTTTATCTTTACTGATTTATTGTTTTGCCTTTTTAATTTCGATTGCGCTTATTTCATTTTTTTCCCGCTGCAAGCTGCACAGGCCTGTATGAAAGAGCAAGAATAAAAAAAAAAGACCTCTCTAAAGCTTTTTTCTAAACTGCTGCAGCCTGTTGCCTAGGGAGTGGACCGATAAAGGCTGGCCTAACACCAGCAGTGACCACTACCGCCACCAATATCGGGGTATGTCATCAATGGATTTACTACAAGTTGCAGAAGCTGAAGAATGTTTACCTCTCTCAAGCTAAGTTAACTTTTTATTTTATTTTTTTTTCTCCGATAATGTGAAAAGCGCTGCGTTCGAGCGCCTCAGACAAAAGCCTTCAATAACGGCGGCTGTCGTGCAGCAAGGCTGTTTCCCCGACAGAGTCGCCCGCTTGAATAATGGTGCGCGCTCGTGCGTGCACCGTGCACAGATGAGAAAGCCCGGGCGAGGCCAGCCTCATTGTGCATCTGTCACACTGGTATCCCTCGACCATCCGTTTCTTGCTTCAAGTTGATGCACTGGAAGCCGCGAAGGATTTGAACAACTCTTACACGAAAGCCCCGCCCATCACTTCCACGAAAAAAGATCGTCAAACTGTACAGGAAAGATAGCCAACTGTCCAAAGTATGGAAAAGAGAAAAAAAATCTTCATTGAGTCGTCTTTCTCGCTTCTCTGTGGCAGGCAAACCTTAACTGATAGAAATTCCTGTGCTAAAGCAATGCTGGTTATAGCACGGATAGTAATAATAGTAAAGTCGTGGGTCTAACTTCAGAATATCGAGGAGACTAGGCTGTGACCTCAATGTTCGTTCACCGAAAAGTCTCTCAGAGAAAGTGTTAAGATATCACTAGCGAGCAACTTGGGTTAGTCTGTACAGGAGAAAGTATCTCAGAGAAAGGGTTAAGATATCACTAGCGAGCAACTTGGGTTAGTCTGTACAGGAGAAAGTCTCTCAGAGAAAGGGTTAAGATATCACTAGCGAGCAACTTGGGTTAGTCTCTACAGGAGAAAGTCTCTCAGAGAAAGGGTTAAGATATCACTAGCGAGCAACTTGGGTTAGTCTGTACAGGAGAAAGTCTCTCAGAGAAAGGGTTAAGATATCACTAGCGAGCAACTTGGGTTAGTCTGTACAGGAGAAAGTCTCTCAGAGAAAGGGTTAAGATATCACTAGCAAGCAACTTGGGTTAGTCTGTACAGGAGAAAGTCTCTCAGAGAAAGGGTTAAGATATCACTAGCAAGCAACTTGGGTTAGTCTGTACAGGAGAAAGTCTCTCAGAGAAAGGGTTAAGATATCACTAGCAAGCAACTTGGGTTAGTCTGTACAGGAGAAAGTCTCTCAGAGAAAGGGTTAAGATATCACTAGCGAGCAACTTGGGTTAGTCTGTACAGGAGACTAGACCTGTTTGAGCGTCCCTATTATAACCTTCGGCAAACATAACAATCATGAATAGAATGAAGCTACCAGTGGCCCATAAGAAGGTTACAAGCCAATGTTTCGTCGATTTGATAATTGATTTCTGAGGCAAACATAACAATCATAAATAGAATGAAGCTACCAGTGGCCTATGAGAAGGTTACAAGCCAATGTTTCGTAGATCTGATAATTGATTTCTGAGGCAAACATAACAATCATAAATAGAATAAAGCTACCAGTGGCCCATGCGAAGGTTTCAAGCCAATGTTTCGTCGATCTGATAATTGATTTCTGAGGCAAACATAACAATCATGAATAGAATGAAACTACCAGTGGTCCATGAGAAGGTTTCAAGCCAATGTTTCGTCGATCTGATAATTGATTTCTGAGGCAAACATAACAATCATGAATAGAATGAAACTACCAGTGGTCCATGAGAAGGTTTCAAGCCAATGTTTCGTCGATCTGATAATTGATTTCTGAGGCAAACATAACAATCATGAATAGAATGAAGCTACCAGTGGTCCATGAGAAGGTTTCAAGCCAATGTTTCGTCGATCTGATAATTGATTTCTGAGGCAAACATAACAATCATAAATAGAATAAAGCTACCAGTGGCCCATGCGAAGGTTTCAAGCCAATGTTTCGTCGATCTGATAATTGATTTCTGAGGCAAAAATAACGATCATAAATAGAATGAAGCTACCAGTGGCCCATGAGAAGGTTACAAGCCAATGTTTCGTCGATCTGGTAATTGATTTCTGCTGCAAGACGACAGCGCCCCCTCTGTCCTGACCTCTGAAGCCGTCAACAGACTTGTGGCTGGTCACCATTTTTAATCTTTAGAATATTCTAAGAGTCATCATTACGGTATTCTATCTTACCCTAACCCTCCACCTATCTCTATTGTTTTCTTGGACTGCAGACCTTGTCTTCCTTACTTTCGTCTCCATTCAAAGATAAAGTAAACCTCGTGAAAAGCGGCCAACTGTATCTGTAACTCCATGAGGCTCAAGCTCTCTGTGATTATTGATAAAGGTAATACTGGGTCGCGTGTGATCCAGATTCCAGCAGGAATCCAAAGCCATGTAAAAGCGTGTTAAAATATTCCTGGTAAAGCCGTGTTTCATAATAATTATGTGGCTCACAAATACAACAGTTTCTAATATATTGTCATGCCTTGTTCTACTGGTATTTATTTCCCTGTAAGGAGAAAATTTTGTTCTTCGTAAAGGAGAACATGCGTGTGTGTTTATGTGAGTGTTTGTAAAAGGGGAAGGGAACTTTGACAGGAGTCGTTCATCTCTATGGCGTGTATGTGACCATCTAAGCTCACTTCACAGAGAAGTTTGTGGGGAAGAAATCACTCCATCCTTTCTCTACTCAACCGAGTAAGATGGCTTCTAAATGTCGCGGATTTCAGTTTGGTTGCTGCAGCATTGCGGCTTGTCGCGACAACCAGATCATCACCGTTCAGGTTGATTGGGATCACACAATGCTTATTTCGGAAAATACTCTTTTAAAGGAAAGAGTTGGCTTTTCTGAAAAAAATACACGAGTTTTGTTACCCAAGTGCTCCTAGAAATTCAATGGAAAAATTAATTGTTTAAGTCGTTTCCTTTTTTTCTATACAATTTTTTTGTTTGCCTCTGTGCCGATCAAGTTAATTCCACCATTTATATTTATAAATTCTCTCCGCAATAAGTACTCTGCAGAGCCCTTGCTGCCAAAACTTGTGATGAAATTGTTTAAAGTGAAGCTTTTATAACAAGCAATACCGCAGCTTTCGATTTGGTTCAGCTCTCGTTTCTGTGTAATGTTTTGATCTCCATTTTTTACCTTATTATTTTCGGCTCGTATTAAAGCGGGCAGCTTGTTAACAGAAGGATCTCGCGCTTGATAAAACCCTGCCACGTCCGGGCGGCTTCTCCTGTGGAGGCTTGGCTGGCCAGCAGGTTCCTTACTGACCAGCAGGTTACTTACTGGCCAGCGAGTTACTTACTGGCCAGCAGATTACTTACTGGCCAGCAGGTTACTTACTCGCCAGCAGGTTCTTACTGGCCAGCAGGTTACTTACTGGCCAGCGGGTTACTTACTCGCCAGCAGGTTACTTACTTGCCAGCAGGTTACCTACTCGCCAGCAGGTTACTTACTGGCCAGCAGGTTACTTACCCGCCAGCAGGTTACTTACTCCCCAGCAGTTTACTTACTCGCCAGCAGGTTACTTACTGGCCAGCAGGTTACTTACTCGCCAGCAGGTTACTTACTGGCCAGCAGGTTATTTACTCGCCAGTAGGTTACTTATAGGCCAGCAGGTTACTTACTGGCCAGCAGGTGACTTACTCGCCAGCAGGTTACTTACTCGCCAGCAGGTTACTTACTGGCCAGCAGGTTACTTACTCGCCAGCAGCGACTCCCATATACCCGCATTGTTTGGTTCCGTGTTAGTTTGACTGTCAGTTTTTACACAGTCCTAAGACCCACAAATTGTAAAAGGAATATTATATCCTACAGCTGTGTCAACAACTTTTACTAACACGCGCGATGCGATTTCCATTTTCCTTCAAGCTTTGTTTAATTAGAAACTGTTGGCAGGATATAATCAGACTTGATTACACGGTGTTTACGAAACTTGGAATAGCAGGCCAGACCCACTTGTATTCTAGAGCCCACTAGCTCTCGTTAGAGGGGGACACGCCCATTTGAGAGAGAGAGAGAGTGAGCGAGAGAGAGAGAGAGAGAGAGAGAGAGAGAGAGAGAGAGAGAGAGAGAGAGAGAGAGAGAGAGAGAGAGAGAGAGAGAGAGAGAGAGAGAGAGAGAGAGAGAGAGAGAGAGAGAGAGAGAGAGAGAGAGAGAGAGAGAGAGAGAGAGAGAGAGAGAGAGAGAGAGAGAGAGAGAGAGAGAGGAGAAAAGGAGGAGGGAGGAGGAGAATCACTTAACGCTTTTTTTTTCAGCCATCCAAATGCACCCAGAAACAATTTTGTTGTTTTGTTTTTTTTCCTCCTCCTGCTCAGCGCAGTTTCCTCGGCAAAAGTTGAAAATTAATTTCAGAGCAAGAGCAGAGCATACTGCATTCACCCCACGCTCTGCCGTCTCCGCTTGTCGCAGGGCGGAGAAATGCAATTTATTGTGTCATTACAAAGTCCAGTTAAACATGGCCCGTTTTTTGTTTGATCTTCTTTGCTTAAACACATAGAAAACATGAACCGTCTTCAATTGGTTTTCACCGTAATTCGCTAGCTGTCTTGGTAATTGTTTTTCTGACATGATTTGAGAATTCCTAATCGTTATCAATTTTTTGACTTAAAAAAGAATTCTACCTTGACTCTTTAAGTATTTCCATCACAATTGACATCCTTTATAATGTGGAAAATAATACACTGTTTATTATGTTCTTGAATTATCATAAGTAAGATGTTGATTTTTATTTCTTTCAGTTTCAGTTGCGGTTAGTGTGTGTTTGGTCTAGGAAGTTTTAAAAGATAATGAATTTTTTGTAGAATGATCCCGAATTTTCCTATAATGCTTTAAGAACACAACATCAAATTTCTAACTCAAAAATTGTATAAAGGTCATTTAAAACTAAAAATAGCACCGTGGACCAGATCAGTTACACAGTTGAAAAGCTTCAGAAAGAATCTGGTCCGCACGTGAACTTCTGAGAAATCATCATAAAAGCTGTAGAGAAGTTTGATTTACAACGCCTCCATAAAACTTTCAGCTGCGTGTAATGTGTTTTTTTTTTATATATTATAACTGCGCTTAAATGACATCCTGGAATAAACTGAAAAACTCACACAAAAAATTGCGTTAATTGAAATAGGGTTATGCTATGAAACTTGATGTTTGAGTACAGTTTTTCGTCCTTGTGGATTTATTTTACCAATCGACGTATGAGAAGAACACTCCTGTATAGACCAAATTTTTGAAAATCGGTTTTTTGGCTATTTATAGTATCGTGATCACGATGCGTCTTGTGTCAAAAGATGGGACCTGTAGCTTAATAAATAAATAAGTTAGCCCAATCTAACACGTGTATATTGTAATTTTTTTTAGTGATACACTCCTGTAAAGGATTGTACAGCATTTTGCCCTTGTTGATTCATGCCATTTTTAAATGCAACACTCCTGTATGTGACAATACAGGAGTATTCCACCATCGTCTCTCAAATTGTCTCAGTTACCGACGGGTACTAAAGTTTACCATACAATGGAGATACAGGAATTCAGCATCAAAGGCACTCCTTGATTTTCGCGTTTTGGCCTTAACGTCCGCTGTGCTCTATGTGGTTGCAAACTTTGTTCACATTGTACACATTCTTTCTATTTCCGCTTGTGGCATCAACATTGCTGATACGACTCGATTTCTTGGATTCTAAGTATTGCTTCAATAGACACACAGGTAAATAAAGCTTCAATAAATGACATAAAGTAAGTATTAGTTACAAAATTCATTCCTTTTGTATAAAATATTTCATCATGCAATCATAAATTTTAGTAAAGAAACAAGGTACCATCAACAATGCCAAGTGAGTCTGCGATTGTGACCGAAATAACTGAAAACTGACCATTAGAAAAGTAGGAAAAAGAAAAGACAATCGCAGAAATGGTTAATTGAATGCAGCCAAAGTCCTCAAGCACAGTGGATCATAGGATGTGCCTCACCTCAAGTCGCGGTAAGGAAGTCGCTGCCAGAGAAATGGGACCACACTGCGGTGACAACTGCAAAAGAAAATGCTCACAAGTTTTTTAACGAGGAAGAAAGGAAAGACATCTTCAGCAATTACTTGGGTAGTGGGGACGTAAACGTGCAGAGAGTTTATTGCTGGCTGTGTACAAAAAGTTAATATCGGAGCGTGTGTGTCCAACAAGGTCAGAGTCGAGAACAAAAATCACATTGACGTACAGCCTTTTCAAGGAGAACGATCGGAAAACAGTTCTTAGAAAACATTTTCTTAATAATCTGGGAATAAAACAGGACTTTGTCTATGGCGCAATAACAAAAACAAATGACACTGGAATAGTCTCGCAGATGAGAGAAGCAAGCACAAAAACCACAAAAGTGCATCTCAAGACAACCTTGATGAGATCAAGAATAACATCAAAAGTTTTCCTGTGGTTCCCTTCGACTATTGCCGCCATGATGCATCTAAATTGTTCTTGGAGGCTGGCTTAAGCCTCAGTTCTATGTATCGATTTTACGCAGAATCGCAAAAGGTTGAGGGCAAAGGCTGGGTAACTCAGTTCAAGTGTAGAGAAATTTTTAAAACTTCAATGTTTGATTTTTTGCTCCTAAAAAGGATTAGTGTGATCAATGCTTGTCTACAAAGCCAACCAATTCCCATTCCAATTACAACAATATAAACAAAAAGAACACCTTTTGAGAAAAGAAAAGGCAAGAGATTACAAAGCTGCCATCAAAGCGCAAGCAGGCACAGATCCAAGCACAGCAGCTCCTGCTTCGATCTCCAGAAAACTCTTCAGTGTCCTCATGGTGAAGCATCCAGCTTTTACTATAAGAGAAAGCTGGGGTATACAATCTCACATTTTACTATATGGTTTCACAAGATGTAGAGTGTTTTATTTGGCCAGAACACGTGTCATTCCGAGGAGCCAACCAAATTGCAGCGTGCTTGTGGCACTACATTGAAAAGCAGGTGGCTTGCGCCAAAAAAAATTTACCTTTTTTTCTGACAACTGTGCTGGTCAGAACCGGAATAGAATTGTAACCATGTTTTCGTTTGCCATGAAAAATTATGCTTCTCTAAATGAAACAGAGCATTGTTTCCTAGAAATGGGACACACACAAAATGAGAATGATTCAGTACACTCAGTAATTGCCCAAACGGCAAAGAAAATACCCGTCTACACACCAGAACAATGGGCAACTGTAGTCCGTGAGCAAGACGGAATAAGAGACCTCATGCAGTCAAAGAAATGTCATCAGGTGACTTTTTTACTTCAAAGAAATGTCAAAAGGACTGAAAAACCTTGACCTTGATGATGGAGATGATAAGGTTGCGTGGTCAAGGATAGGAGTCATTGCTTTCAGCCGAGCAGACAAAGACGCGACGATCGTTCGTTATGATTCAGGTTGCTGCAGGGTAGATCTGATGCGCCTCGCCCGCCGCAAAAGAAATTCTGATAATGAAAAGTCTGTCTTTGATTTGCAGCAATTAGTGGAACCAGCAGGAATTACTAAAGATAAAAAGAAAGACCTTATATCCTTGTGTACATCAAACTTCATTCCCCTGCTCACCACTCTTTTTTTCACAGCTTGCCCACTATTCCGTAATCAAGTTTCAAAAGGCCGTATATTCAAGCTTTTGTTTTGAATAACGCCTCTGATCATAGTTCAAGGAGTTTTTACTTTAATTGTTTCATGCTATATTTAACCATGTAATCCCAATTTAAGAAACAATTTTCCAATTACTGTGCGGCTTTAGTTTTGCTTGTCATATAAAGTTACTCAAAGTTTAAAGTAGATTTCATTGCAATGTTGACTTTGTATTTTAGAATTTTAATAATTAAATCGGTTACTCAAAGTTACTCAAAGTTTAAAGTAGATTTCATTGCAATGTTGACTTTGTATTTTAGAATTTTAATAATTAAATCGGTTACTCAAAGTTACTCAAAGTTTAAAGTAGATTTCATTGCAATGTTGACTTTGTATTTTAGAATTTTAATAATTAAATCGGTTTTGACTTCTTTCTGAAAATATTATGCAGAGATGCTAGACACATAAATTACTTCATTTTGTTAAGAACAGTTTCGGGTGAGCCTATTAACAACAATGTAATATGTAGTCATTAAGTAGATCTTTTATTAATTGTATAAACCATATTTTATTATTTTAAGTTCTCTCTATAATATGTAACATTCCTGTATGTGCATATTGTGAAGTTTCGTTCTTTAATGTGTCTTATAATTATGTTATTGGTAACACTCCTGTATGTGCCTATACAGGGGTATTGACCCAAGCACATTCAGGATTTGATTACCTACATTCCTGTATATCCGCCACATTCTGTTAATAAATGGCTTTTATGGCCTTTCATTGTTGGTCACATGTGTAATTTGATGCCATTGATGTTATGTCTTAGTCTTTAAACTGTTTACACAAAATTGACGAAATGGTGAAGTTTTTTGGTCCTACTGAAAAATTTACAAAATGTCGCTTACAGGAGTGTTCTTCTCATACGTCGCAATGTTTTTTTTATCATTCTTCCATTCATCTCGGCGTAGCATGTCTAGAAAGATGAAAGAGTAAAACTGATTTCTCTCTCACAGTCGATGAACCCTCGCTCCGTCCTCAATCACAAATCTTTGAAAACACTTTAGCCAGAGCAACCCCACTAGAGTCACGTGACTACAAGCTACTGAGGAGAGTCCTTGAAAATAAAAGCAAGTCAAAATTTCACCAAACATTTCCTTGTTTGTTCCAACTTGTGAAGATTAGTTTGATGTTTCCAAATCAAGAAATTCGATCCTCTCTATAATTAATTTAATATTATTCTATAGTAAGGAAAAAATTAAGAAGATAATTGATTATAGTTATTTTATTTTAATACTAAACAAACAAGATAAAACTGGTTGACATGAAGAAAGAAAAACGCTGCTCGAACTTGAGCCAAACTGAACGACAACTGGCACACAGAACTCAACTGCTTCCAAAAACAAAATTAGTTCAATTCTTATAAACATTAATTGTAGCTTTCAGCCTCGGCTAGACATGCTGCAAGCCTTACGACCCGCTGTTGTTAGTGCACAAATACTGAAGAATGGTGTGAGCAAGTGATTCTATACCGGTACCTTGTACGAGTTAAATACAGGTCGTTAGAGACTAGGAATGTGGCTGCAAAATCCCTACAAGACCATGTTTTAAAACATTTTGTGAGATTTTTAAAAAACAAGCATGATTGCCCGTTCAAATGAACAGGTGGGGAAGACAACTACATTGAAGAAACGCAATCCGCACTAAAATAACAGATTTATATTTTCTAGAGCATTGGAGAAAAGTAAACTTTACAACAATGATAAAGTGGGGAAGACTTCTACGATAAGAAAAAATCAAATTTTATAACAATAACAGATACATTTCCTCTGAAGCCATGTTTAGTGCAGTTATAAAATATAGCGAATCTTGAGACAATGGAATTCTTTTCATGTTCTCATGAAGACGTTCTTTAAATGCAGGATCTCAAGCAAAAAAGTAAACTAAATTTGGGTGCAGTCTTTTAAGCTGCTCTTGTTTCATTTTATCTCTCTACAAAGACCATTACGTGGGGCTGATGACCCATTACAGATACAATGTGGTGCTCGACCTGATGTGGTGAGAAAGTGCTCTGCAGTACAAAGCAAAAGGTGCAGCTACTCAGACAATATTGTAGAGTCAAAAAATATAAGGCTCGGGATTTTTTAAATTATATATGAAATATCGTATATATATATATATATATATATATATATATATATATATATATATATATATATATATATATATATATATATATGTATGTATGTATGTATGTATTCAGAAAATAGCAATAATTTGTTTTAACAAGCGTCATCCGCTTTGAAAATTGTAAACCCCTGAAAACAGTCTTTCAAATGTTATTTGGTTTAGCATAACAAATTTGGTAAAAAGTTTGATGTACTTATCACAATAAAAATGAAATTAACTTTCAAGATCAGTTTAAGCCTAAATCCATGGCTAATCTTTAATTTTTTTTGTACCTCGTGGGACACTGATCTCGGCAGATCAAAATTCAGCAAACTTCATCACTGTATATTGAGTAGTTTTGGAGGAGATAACCGAGGAAAAAAATCAAGGTTGGTTTTTATTCTACAGACAACAGCTCGATTCTTCTACTAGATCTGACGAGGAAAGGTTTGTGCAGTGGTTGCAGGAGCTGGTTCTAGCGCCTCTACCAACATTTCTATCTGATATGGTGACGCCACACACACAAACACACATGTCTTGCCCCCGGCTCGGGGCTGACATTACTTACTCCTGTTTCAATGTTGAGACCGAGAATTTATTCTAACCCAGGTGTGTCTGTGTTATGAGAAAGTGATTTCCAGAACAACCTGCACCCGCGTGTTTCCCAAAACTTCTCCACACAACATTCTATAGAGTCCAGCACCCCAACAATAGGAATGGACAGCGGTTGAGGCGAATCCCAGTTCAGTGCTCAGCATTTCCCAAATGTTCCCGAGTTCCAGGGAAGAGTGTAAGAGAAAGTGCTGCAGATGAGCAATAAAGTAATTGAACAGAGTGCGTCCATCAAATCTCATTATCTATAGAAAATTGAGAAATGTTCATGTGGAAAGTGGTAGATGATGATCATATTAGTGCAGATTTTCGTGGGTATTAAATAACTCGCCAGTGAGAAACAGCAATATTTCAAAAGATATTAAATGAAATGAGGAAAAAAATCCTGAACTACAAAGGTATGTTGCGTTCACAGTAAAGTGTGAGATTTTGTACTGTTAGAAATGAGAACAGCTTTGTCGTAAAAGAGGATAATGATGACGGTGGCGAAGAAGAAGAAGAAAAAGAAGAAAATAATAATCATAATCATTGTGAATTAAGTGAGCATTCAGAAGTTCCGGTATTGAATCCCACTTTGAAAGTTTTGACAAACGATGGGGCGAGAGGGTGAAACTGGATAAAATGTTTTACAAATCGCGTTTTGTGTCGGACCACGTGCAGCAAACCGACTTGTTTTTAAGTCTTCACTTGAGCTTACAAGGGCGGAATATGAAGAATAAACTCTCATTGTGGAAAGAAAAGACACAAGCGTGGCAGAATCAGAGAAACAAGAGAAAGCACTCTCAGTAAAGTAAGAATCATCTAAGTTAAAAAAAAAAGGAATTGACAGCAGTAGGGATTGTGGGTCATGGTTGCTGATGTTTCCGTCACACGAATGGGAGCAAGAGGGGGAGAAACAGGACAGACAGTTAGACAGGGAGACAGAGAGCGGGAGAAACAGGACAGACAGTTAGACAGGGAGACAGAGAGCGGGAGAAAGACAGAGAGAGGAGGAAGGAAGGAGATGTAAAAGAGACAGTGAACAGGAATTGGAAGGCGAAATGGGAAAGAGAAGAATTGATTGATTAAATAATTTTATAAGTCCAGTCCACCATTAGCGGTAATCTCAGAGAGAAAGATAGCGAAATAGGAAATTTGAGAAACAGAGAGCAAAAGACAGTTAAACAGATATAGGAGATGGAAAGATAGGGAGCTGGTGGATTGAAGGGGTGGGAGAGGGGGACGGACACGGAAACAGTGCATTGCAAATGTCTGCTATTGTGGTTTCATCAAAGACGTAGAAAAGCTCTGGAAAACAAACAGATGCACACATTCTGTTAAATAGACAGACAGATACAAAGAGTTAGCTTAAGACAGAAAAAGCAGACAGTAAGGAATATGATAACTTGTGCACCACAGCTGGCGTGGCCTCATTGTGGCCTGTGAGCGGAGACTAAATCTACGCCAAGCCTGTTTCTATATCTACTTTTTAAAACATGGGGCAACCTTTTTAAATGGGACAAAATACAGCAAACAAAATAATATTATTGTGCCATACGTCTGATTTTAAGATTTCTTTGCTTTGAAAATACCGATTAAACCAAAGAACTTTGTTTTGAGGAGCTGTGTTCACACACACAAATTTATCATTCATCATCACTGCTTCGTTTATTTTATATATATATATATATATATATATATATATATATATATATATATATTTATATATATATATTTATTTATTTATATATATATATATACAAATCAGAGACCGATTTAAAAAATTAACCAGAAAATTAGACATGATTATAAAGTTTTAGACTTTTCTGCTCTTTTCTCCAACTAAACCTGTAGGTTTGCGCATCTTAAAGATTCGCTGAGTAGAGAAGAGGACGATATGTCAAAGGAAGAGAGAGGGAAAAGAGTTGGGGTGATAGAGAGAGAGAGAGAGAGAGAGAGAGAGAGAGAGAGAGAGAGAGAGAGAGAGAGAGAGAGAGAGAGAGAGAGAGAGAGAGAGAAAGAGAGAGAGAGAGAGAGAGAGAGATAGAGAGAGAGAGAGAGAGAGAGAGAGAGAGAGAGAGAGAGAGAGAGAAAGAGAGAGAGAGAGAGAGAGAGAGAGAGAGAGAGAGAGAGAGAGAGAGAGAGAGAGAGAGAGAGAGAGAGAGAGAGAGAAGTCCTGATATGCCATGCTTCCGGCCCGGTCTGCGACACTCCCAGACTCCTAGCGCCTGGTCATGACCTGGAGAAGAGCTGCCGGGGTTAATGACCCCCCGCACGAGACTGGAACCTTACACCGCCTCATTTCCAGGGCAGGTGTGAAACCCTAGACTCGACCATTCAAACAAAACTGGCTCGGTGCAACACTGTTTAAACTTTCAAGTCTCCCACTTTCAGGAAAATTTTCAAAGTCGAAAGTTTTTTTTTTTGAAAAATGAAGAATTTCAAAAACGAAGATTTTCGAAGTTAAGAAAATAATTTCCAAAATTAAGTTTTTCGAAGATGAAGAAAACAATTTGAAAGATGAAGATTTTCGAACAAGAAAGCAATTTGAAAATGAAGATTTTCGAAGATGAAGATAACGATTTCCAAAATAAAAATTTTCGAAATTTAAGAAAACAATTTAAAAAAAAAAATAGACATACAGCTCGACTTTTCAACTAAATTTGTCCAAGGTCATGACTTTTAGTATAAAGTTTGTAACGGTGTGTGCCAAATATCTATGAACCATTTAAAATAATTTTAAAAATTGTGTATAAGTGCGACATACAGTTTCGAAAAGGAAACTGTCTATTGTCTTAATCCGCGGATAGTGGTTTGAATGTTACAATCTGAAAATTTTAAAAGAATTTTTTTTCCGATTACACGCGCTCAATGGGAGATGACAATAAGCCAAAAGTTTTTCTGAAACCTATTACATTAAATAAGAGAAAAAAAATTAGGTAAGTTTACGCATGGTTAGACATGGATTTGATAAAAGTGGATAGCCGAAGCAGTTCGGAGAATGCACTTCATAATGACTGACAAAAACTTCGATAACTCGTTAACTATTAGTGACAGACAGCCGCACACACAACAGATAGATGACGGGTCAGGAGAGAGGAAGGAAGAGACAGACAGACAGCCGCACACACAACAGATAGATGACAGGTCAGTAGAGAGGAAGGAAGAGACAGACAGACAGCCGCACACACAACAGATAGATGACGGGTCAGTAGAGAGGAAGGAAGAGACAGACAGACAGCCGCACACACAACAGATAGATGACAGGTCAGTAGAGAGGAAGGAAGAGACAGACAGACAGACAGCCGCACACACAACAGATAGATGACAGGTCAGGAGAGAGGAAGGAAGAGACAGACAGACAGACAGCCGCACACACAACAGATAGATGACAGGTCAGTAGAGAGGAAGGAAGAGACAGACAGACAGCCGCACACACAACAGATAGATGACAGGTCAGTAGAGAGGAAGGAAGAGACAGACAGACAGACAGCCGCACACACAACAGATAGATGACGGGTCAGTAGAGAGGAAGGAAGAGACAGACAGACAGACAGCCGCACACACAACAGATAGATGACGGGTCAGTAGAGAGGAAGGAAGAGACAGACAGACAGACAGCCGCACACACAACAGATAGATGACGGGTCAGTAGAGAGGAAGGAAGAGACAGACAGACAGACAGCCGCACACACAACAGATAGATGACGGGTCAGTAGAGAGGAAGGAAGAGACAGACAGACAGACAGCCGCACACACAACAGATAGATGACGGGTCAGTAGAGAGGAAGGAAGAGACAGACAGACAGACAGCCGCACACACAACAGATAGATGACAGGTCAGTAGAGAGGAAGGAAGAGACAGACAGACAGACAGCCGCACACACAACAGATAGATGACAGGTCAGTAGAGAGGAAGGAAGAGACAGACAGACAGACAGCCGCACACACAACAGATAGATGACGGGTCAGTAGAGAGGAAGGAAGAGACAGACAGACAGACAGCCGCACACACAACAGATAGATGACGGGTCAGTAGAGAGGAAGGAAGAGACAGACAGACAGACAGCCGCACACACAACAGATAGATGACGGGTCAGTAGAGAGGAAGGAAGAGACAGACAGACAGACAGCCGCACACACAACAGATAGATGACAGGTCAGTAGAGAGGAAGGAAGAGACAGACAGACAGCCGCACACACAACAGATAGATGACAGGTCAGTAGAGAGGAAGGAAGAGACAGACAGACAGACAGCCGCACACACAACAGATAGATGACAGGTCAGTAGAGAGGAAGGAAGAGACAGACAGACAGCCGCACACACAACAGATAGATGACAGGTCAGTAGAGAGGAAGGAAGAGACAGACAGACAGACAGCCGCACACACAACAGATAGATGACAGGTCAGTAGAGAGGAAGGAAGAGACAGACAGACAGACAGCCGCACACACAACAGATAGATGACAGGTCAGTAGAGAGGAAGGAAGAGACAGACAGACAGACAGCCGCACACACAACAGATAGATGACAGGTCAGTAGAGAGGAAGGAAGAGACAGACAGACAGCCGCACACACAACAGATAGATGACAGGTCAGTAGAGAGGAAGGAAGAGACAGACAGACAGCCGCACACACAACAGATAGATGACAGGTCAGTAGAGAGGAAGGAAGAGACAGACAGACAGCCGCACACACAACAGATAGATGACAGGTCAGTAGAGAGGAAGGAAGAGACAGACAGACAGACAGCCGCACACACAACAGATAGATGACGGGTCAGTAGAGAGGAAGGAAGAGATAGACAGACAGACAGCCGCACACACAACAGATAGATGACAGGTCAGTAGAGAGGAAGAAAGAGACAGACAGACAGCCGCACACACAACAGATAGATGACAGGTCAGTAGAGAGGAAGGAAGAGACAGACAGACAGCCGCACACACAACAGATAGATGACGGGTCAGTAGAGAGGAAGGAAGAGACAGACAGACAGACAGCCGCACACACAACAGATAGATGACAGGTCAGTAGAGAGGAAGGAAGAGACAGACAGACAGACAGCCGCACACACAACAGATAGATGACGGGTCAGTAGAGAGGAAGGAAGAGACAGACAGACAGACAGCCGCACACACAACAGATAGATGACGGGTCAGTAGAGAGGAAGGAAGAGACAGACAGACAGCCGCACACACAACAGATAGATGACAGGTCAGTAGAGAGGAAGGAAGAGACAGACAGACAGCCGCACACACAACAGATAGATGACGGGTCAGTAGAGAGGAAGGAAGAGACAGACAGACAGACAGCCGCACACACAACAGATAGATGACGGGTCAGTAGAGAGGAAGGAAGAGACAGACAGACAGACAGCCGCACACACAACAGATAGATGACGGGTCAGTAGAGAGGAAGGAAGAGACAGACAGACAGACAGCCGCACACACAACAGATAGATGACAGGTCAGCAGAGAGGAAGAAAGAGACAGACAGACAGCCGCACACACAACAGATAGATGACGGGTCAGTAGAGAGGAAGGAAGAGACAGACAGACAGACAGCCGCACACACAACAGATAGATGACAGGTCAGTAGAGAGGAAGGAAGAGACAGACAGACAGCCGCACACACAACAGATAGATGACGGGTCAGTAGAGAGGAAGGAAGAGACAGACAGACAGACAGCCGCACACACAACAGATAGATGACGGGTCAGTAGAGAGGAAGGAAGAGACAGACAGACAGCCGCACACACAACAGATAGATGACGGGTCAGTAGAGAGGAAGGAAGAGACAGACAGACAGCCGCACACACAACAGATAGATGACGGGTCAGTAGAGAGGAAGGAAGAGACAGACAGACAGCCGCACACACAACAGATAGATGACGGGTCAGTAGAGAGGAAGGAAGAGACAGACAGACAGCCGCACACACAACAGATAGATGACGGGTCAGTAGAGAGGAAGGAAGAGACAGACAGACAGCCGCACACACAACAGATAGATGACGGGTCAGTAGAGAGGAAGGAAGAGATAGACAGACAGCCGCACACACAACAGATAGATGACGGGTCAGTAGAGAGGAAGGAAGAGATAGACAGACAGACAGCCGCACACACAACAGATAGATGACGGGTCAGTAGAGAGGAAGGAAGAGATAGACAGACAGACAGCCGCACACACAACAGATAGATGACGGGTCAGTAGAGAGGAAGGAAGAGACAGACAGACAGACAGCCGCACACACAACAGATAGATGACGGGTCAGTAGAGAGGAAGGAAGAGATAGACAGACAGACAGCCGCACACACAACAGATAGATGACGGGTCAGTAGAGAGGAAGGAAGAGATAGACAGACAGACAGCCGCACACACAACAGATAGATGACGGGTCAGTAGAGAGGAAGGAAGAGACAGACAGACAGACAGCCGCACACACAACAGATAAATGACGGGTCAGTAGAGAGGAAGGAAGAGAGAGACAGACAGACAGCCGCACACACAACAGATAGATGACGGGTCAGTAGAGAGGAAGGAAGAGAGAGACAGACAGACAGCCGCACACACAACAGATAGATGACGGGTCAGTAGAGAGGAAGGAATTGAATCTAATTTTCAAATACCATGAAACACGTATAAACATTTTTCAGCCTGACTTTGTTTTCGATGCCATCTAGTTTTTCTTAATAATTAAAAAAATACGGGTAGGTTGGGTCACATTTTTAATTATAGACGAGGTGGGCAAGCGTTTATTTCATTCAATTTTGTATTTTCTTTAAATCATATATTTCAATTTGTACTTGTCAACTCAAGGGTGGGTAGAAAATATTTAGAATAATATTGATCCTTTGAGGATAGAAAATCTATTTGAGTAATATTTTCAAGGTTCACAGTTCATGCTGAGGATAGCGTTATGAAGTTGATTCTAGTGATGCGTCGTTCCAGCCAACTAGATGTATAAATTGGTACATCCTCTCGCGAACTTTAGATTGGTATTGTACAGATAAGGAGCGTGGTTGAACGCTTCCAATGCGTGTGTGCAATGCATACTAACCTCATTCTAGAAGATTTAAAATAGATTTTAGATATGTATATATAAATAAATATTTTTGTAACAGATCTATTCTTTCCTAACCGGCACGCTACTGATCAATTTCTTGTGAGCGAATGTATCACAGGACGATGTCAGTTCAATTCAGACAAGTTTTGAGTTCATTTTTTATATTTTGCAAAAAAACAAACAAACAAACAAACAAAAAACAATAGTTATAGACTTTAGAATCCTGATTTTGTTCATGTTTTCCTTTTCCAAGTAAAGTCGTGATGAGACATTTATAGTCAAAAGTATTAAGATAAGTGAGATAAATTTCTTCTTCTTTTTTTTTTTTTTTTTTTTGGGGGGGGGGGGGGGGGGGGTATTGTTTAATAATTGAAAGTTTCAGCGTTGATTTAACCATCACTGTTGATTTTGTTAGTTTGTCATCTTATAATCATTTTTGCTGAAAGACGCACGGCTGTAAAGCTGTATGAAGAAAAAAATGTCAAGTTAACTTCACAAATTAAAGAAAACTAAATGTTACGAAGTGGACCCTGCTCCTGTACACCGCTTGACTATACAAAATGATTATCATTGTAAAGAGGCACATGGTTCTTAATTTAGGAATCAGTCAAGAATTCTCAATCAATAAAGAAGTGAGAACAACTCAAATGTAGATATCATTGCAAAGAATTAGAAAAAAACAAAAAGGAGAATCTAAGTTTGAAGATTTCAAACAGGCGATAAGTAATCTGCGTGTTGCATGGTTATGAACATCAAAATCGCAGCAGAGCAAAATTCTATAAGAGTTGGAACAAAATGTATTTTGACGTGATGGTTCTCACAAAGAAGTTGGACATTTTCCTCGTTTCCATCCTGAACGCGCGTCACGTGACAGTGTGAAAACGTTTCTGGTCTTACAATGTGAATCAAACCTTATCTCGGATTAAAGGTTGAACAGGCTTATCAGTTTGTCACGTGACTGATACATCTCTAGAGTTGGGTTCGTGCTCTGTTGATTTTTTAAAATTGTTTTTGCTTTGTTTTTCATAGTTTAAACTACCAGTGAGGAGTTTAGTGTGACAATACGTCACAGGAAGTATAAGATGTTTCCGCTCTGAACGATACCGACTAGACGATTAGGGTTTGAGTGTTTTATTGGCTACTTGATATATTCCTTCCACAACACAGACTTCCTATATTTGAAACAAGTTTAGTCTGGGCTGGCAGGAGTGAAAACAAGTAAGGGTCGAGTTAAACAGGTGAGATGTCACCTTAACTCCACGCCAGGCCAGACCTTCAGCGCTGCGGGATGAGGATATGAGGGGAAGAAGGAGGAAGGCAGGGAAGGGAAATAAAACAACTTTTTTCGAGTGATGGAGTATTTTGCCGCCAGGATCCAGTCAAGTTGCCACTGGTCTCTGTCACAGCAGTTCAACTCCTCGAATTGTGCGATCTCATCCTGAGCTAGTGAAGAAAATGGGAGAGGATTGCGCGCAGTTTAGTTGCATGATACTGATAAGGTAGGAATATCTCACACAGTGATGGCTGGACCACGGCGTCACGGGAACTGAAGAGGCTCTTGTTATAAAAAGAGACTATGACCTTTACATAGGGAAATAGAGAGAGAGAGAGAGAGAGAGAGAGAGAGAGAGAGAGAGAGAGAGAGAGAGAGAGAGAGAGAGAATGACAGACAGACAGAGACGGAAAGCTAGCGATAGAGAGAGAAAGAGAGACAGACAGACAGACAGACAGACAGACAGACAGACAGAGACGGAAAGCTAGCGATAGAGAGAGAAAGAGAGACAGACAGACAGACAGACAGACAGACAGACAGACAGACAGACAGACGGAAAGAAAGGTGAGAGTTATAAAACCGTGAATGAAATAACCTGAGCCAAAATCATTGATGTGCCGTCGGCGAAAAGTAAATCGTGTCTTCCAATTCATTTTTTTTTTTAATAAAAGGTTTAAAACCGCCGATAGCAAGAGTTTCAGTCCTGTGACAAAAAATAACAAAAACCGTCGGGTATTGTCATAATGTCATAATGTCATAATGTCATAATGCTAGATATATGTTAAATATATCAAGTTCGTGACTGCTCTAAACGCCTTTTCTTTTTTTCTTTTTTTTTTTTTTGCCACTAAAGCAGATTTTTTTTTAAAATATAAGATTCTCGCTCGATCGCAAAGCTATTTATTATTTGTGAGGACAAAATAAAATGATCGTACTTTGCAGAACAAATCAAGTGATGTCCGGGAACAGGGTGGTGTTCAGGCCATGGAATATGAGAGACTGTCGCACTGTTTAAGTGCAACGGTTCTCACATTTTCTTGTGTCGTTCATTTTTATTGGATTGTTTTAAAGGAAAATTAATCTAAAAACTTTGTTTTTGAAAAGAAGAAAAGTTTAGATGTATAGAGCTGTCTGCTGTGCCAATTCTTAGTTTGTATTTTTGACTTCATAATATTAATTCAGTCTTCTTTCTTTCTGTTCAAAACACCGAAACTCCACCACGCAGGCTAAATAATTTATTTAAAAAACTTTCGCCCGTTTTTGTAGATTTTAAGAACCACATAGCTCTATGGTAAATGCGCAATATATATATATATATATATATATATATATATATATATATATATATATATATATATTGCGCAAGAAAAATATCATATCTATGACAATAACAGAAATTTAAAAAATAAAAAGTGAAAATTTAGAAAGGAGGGACACAAAAAAAAATGTATAAATTAAACACAACTCACGTGAAGGCAGGGATCGTCTACTGGTTTCTGCTGCAGCCAATCAGGGGAGACGAGCAAGGAAGTTTGTTAATCACAGACTACCAGTTTCTCGCAAACTTTAAGAAAGTGTGCCCCTGCCCCAAATTTATAGACTGAATAAATGAGCAGGTATGATCTGGCTTTAACAGAATTGACCCAATGAGAAATACAATCGTGTCTGGTGTTGAAGTGGCTGTGAAGGACAATGCACTGACCGTTGGTCGTTAGATGTGGCAGTCCAGATAGGGTCTGTTGTAATCTCTGCTGAAGACGGGGTTGAGGGTTATCTTATAAACTATGGATGGCTGGGATCATTTCTCGGCTTCCTGTTGAAGAAAGATCGCCCTCTTGCTGCCCTGTTAGGCTGCTCGCGCCAGAACCAGAGCCTTTTATACCAGACCTCAAGACGGCGCTGGGCTGTCGGTGGGGGTCACTTGGACAGCGGATGTGGGGAGCGCCTGTTGTTAAAAGTAATTTCTAGAAGTGGATTGTCTTTATAAAGAGGCAACTCTCACTCGAATAGAGTGGGTGGGAAAAGGAGGGGATAGGGAGGGGATGGAGGAGTCTGGGTTGTGGAGAAAAGGAGACAATTCTTGAAACGAGGAGCCACAGACTGTCGCAGAATGTAGAGGGGTAAGGAAAGTATGACGGACTCTGCTGAACAGAGAAGCTCCAGGTTAGGGTGTGGGGTGCGAGGGGGACGCATCGAATAACTGTCACTGGGGTGAGCAGGGGAGGGCCGGCGAGCGTGGACAAGGTGAGAGAACGATTGGTCCAGGTCGGGAGGAAAGTGTCGCACGTGAGGTGGAGAGAGTTACGAGTGGTACGTGGGAGGGAGGAGAGAGGAAGGGGGAAGTGATCCGTGGGCGATTATTGGGAGAGGGATGCTTGTACGAAACGAGAGGGAGAGAGAGAGGGACAGAGAGGGAGGGGGAAGAGTGGGTGGATGGTAGTAAGGCTCAGTGTAATTGATTGACATATTGATCTACTAATAGAAAGATAGATAAATAGAAAGGCTATTAAGTAGAACATTCAGAGAGATAACGATACAGAGACAGGGGGTGGGGGAGTGAGATAGCAAGACCATAAAAGGAGAAATTGAAGAGAGTGCCAGGCAAAATATAAAAAGACATCGAGAAAAAAGAGACAAGTAGATAAACAGATAGATGAGAATGAGAGCAAGAGAAAGACGGAGAGAGAGAGAGAGAGAGAGAGAGAGAGAGAGAGAGAGAGAGAGAGAGAGAGAGAGAGAGGGGGGGGGGAAAGACGGAGAGGGAGGGGGGGGGGGGACGGAAGGGTACTCAGAGACGGATAAGAGAGCGTTTGTTAGAGACAAAGGGGGTGGTACCTGATGGGAGAGAAAATGAAGTTGAGACTATGAAGCAAATTGAGAAAAAATGAGTGAGAGAGATATAGATAGATGGAAAATAGATAGGCCTAGAAGAGAGAGAGAGAGAGAGAGAGAGAGAGAGAGAGAGAGAGAGAGAGAGAGAGAGAGAGAGAGAGAGAGAGAGAGAGAGAGAGAGAGACCTGTACAGAAAAGTAATAAAATAATAATTGTTTTTCCGCTACGACACAAGATGCGTTCTCGGTGACGATTCGCTGCATCTTCTTATGAGAAATGGAAATACACATACACACACATACACACACAAATTGTATATATATAATTGAAAACTAATTGTCCTACCTAGACGACCACGACTTGGAAGTTTCGTGCCTAGTGGCACTCGTCAGGAGTTGTTGTCTGTACTGTGGCCAGGAGATGCTTGTTTTTGTGCTCACCAGAAGTGCGAGTCGACCTCTTTCCGGTGGTTTAAACCGGGCTGTTGCCGCAAAATCTCGAGCTTTTCTTGTAAACAAAGTGTGTGTTACTTTTTGTCTGGGATTGGTTTTACTTTTTTGACGATTTTCCATTCTATTCTGTAGTCTATGTTATTTTTTTTTAATTCCCAAATATGTTCGCTTTATCCTGTAGCCGATTTTTTATGCTCCAGTTTGAAAGATATATATATATATATATATATATATATATATATATATATATATATATATACACACACACATACACATATCTGTATTATAAAAGGCAACTTTGATTTCTTTCTCCGCTATCTGCTAAAAAACCCACTCAATATACAGTGATGAAGTTTTCTGTATTTCGACTTGCCACGATCAGTGTTCCACGCGGTACATTAAAAAAAGTTTAAGAAAAGTCATGGATTTTGGCTAAAAGTGCTTTTGAAAGTTCTTTATATTTTTATTATAATTAATTCATCAAAAAGTTTTGCCAAATTTGTTATGATGAACCAAATAAGATTTAAAAGACTGTTCTCAACGGTTTACGATTTTCAAAGCGGATGACGCCTTTGCAACAAATATTTTTATTTTGTAGATATTAATAGGTGTAGAAAAAAAACCATGGTAATTCATTTTAATGGAGTGAAAACTGAGAAAATTTTAAAAAAATTAAATAAAATTTGACCTACGCCAGCGTAAAGACAAAGACGTCGTGGAAAACGTGCTGTTCTGTGCAAGAAAATAGCAGTGATTTGATTGGCCAGTATTTTAAGAACAGCTGTTCTCGTCGTCTTTTTTCAGGAGCGGCGGTTGCCAATGTAAACACCACTTCAAGTTTTCACTTGTTTCGTTTTAAACTGTTTTATATCTAAGATATCAACCATAACCACTTATTGTCAACAAAGAACCGTAGAAATATTCAAGTTAAGCCATTTTAGGTATTTATTTACTATTACTCCCGCCCGTTATTTTTATGGCGTAGTAATACAGTTATTTTTGTTTCTCTTTCTGTGTTAAGATGGCGGACTCGGAGGCAGGACGGGAGTAATGGTAAATTTTTACCCCATTTTATTAACTTGCCATTCTTATTTTGCCTTGCATGAGTAATACAAATTGCTGCTAGATCTAGATCTAGAATAATTAAAAGCTTTAACATTACAGGGTAACTCATTACATTTTTAAAAATTCGGGGCCTTAAATTGTTTGCTTCTCTGTTTTATTGTCTGAGTAGTTGCACGTTTTTACTTTGTATTAGAGAATACTTTTCACCACAAGAGGCCGAGCAGTACATTGCAACTGTAATGGGTCGTCAGCATCAAACTGTGGGCTCGGCGGCGGAGCAGGGAGAAACTGAAAAGAGAGCTGCTCAAAAGATTGTACCCAAATTTTGTTTACTTTCTTGCTTGAGATCTGTCCTTTATTCAAAGTATTACTTTATAACAGCGTGAGAAGAATGCCAATGTCTCGAGGTTCCATTTAAAAACTGTACTATGATTAGCTCTGGAGGAGTTTGCTTATCTTTAATGTAGTAATGTTGTAAGGCTCTGGAGGAGATATATCTGTTATTGTTGCAAATTTTTTTTTAATTGTAGTAGTCTTCCCCTCCTGTTCATTGTTTTAAAGTTTGCTTTTCTTCCATGCAGTTGTATGGCTCTGAGGATATAAATTTGTTATCTTCCTCACCGATTCATTTGATCGGGGAATCATGCTTGTATATATATATATATATATATATATATATATATATATATATATATATATATATATTTATCAAGGACTACTTTATGACAGGAAGCGCAACCTATGGATGTCTTAGGTAG
>JAWDGP010006203.1:77500-135000 GCA_033675545.1 Elysia crispata | reverse complement strand
TTTCCCAACTGTACAGATCATAGGGAGAATCTGGATGCATTCCCCTAGCAATCATAGGGAGAAGTTGATTTATTCCCTTAAGAACATGAAAATCAAAATTTAACTCTACAAGTAAAACCGTTATCTCTTCTCCTACAAGACTTAAAGAAGTTCAGGGAATTAGTTATGATCTGGTAACAGTTTCCCTGTATCCATCCCCATACAGAACATGGAGAAACACTGTGTCTACAAACCAAGGCAAAGATCACAATCTAACAGTGTCTCCGTGAGGAAAGACTGTGAGAAGCAGTGGTCAACTCCTCTCACTTCATCACGATGGTAGACATAAGTGTCCAGCCTTGACCTTCCACATATCAATGGTGACTCCAATTGACCTGATTGATTGCTGTTTGTAATCCCAGCTCAGCTTCCACGATATTATTACTATGGTCAAGTAGTATTATACTTGAGCCCAGTAGTAGCAATGGCCGCGAGATAACTGGAGGACTAGAGAGAAGATTGTACGTCTTCTTGACAGCGAAGCTGCTGTTGAGATTTCAAAACTTTCTCGCAAACTTGTTCGCTTTCTTTGTACTGCGTACATTTTAAAACTCTTTTTCTCTGCTCTGCCTCTTGTACAATCACTGTTGTTGACAATAACTGTGTGTTCCCGATATGACTGTCAGCGAGTGAGATGGTAGACTTCATCGCTGTTTGAAGATTTAATTCATTACTTTGTTTGCTATCAACCGGAATTCCGTGATGTAAAGTTTGAGATTTACTATAACGAACTGGGGGCATATTTTTCTTATTACTTTCACGGTGATATATTTAGATTCTCATCCCCACTCTCAAAGAATAACAACTAAAGAGGCTCAGCTAAGGAAAAATCAACCATTATTTTCTACTTGACGATCTCATTATCCTTCCTCCTGCTTTGCAATTCCAACCTGAGGAAAATAACGTTGATGCTCCTAGATCAGTATCTCTTATAGAACAGACCTGTGTTTTCGTGCTCCAGCTCACAGCGATAAAAACTATCCAAGTTTAATAGAGGGTTATTTATCAGGACCAGTATGACATCAACAGTTAGGAATGTACATACTGGCAGGCACAGACAAAGGAACAAGTGAGTGTCAAACAAGTCTCAGCGTTGCTGGGTTAGACTGGTGGGCAATTACCCAAAAAAAAAAATCCTTCCAGTCTTACACAGTTAGGAGGATGAGGAAGAGAGGAAAGAAAGAGGTGGTGTGGGGGGAGATGGGTGGAATGTATCGATAAGGAAGACAATGAACGTGTTCCCAGATGTGGGTATTCCCGGCCAGATCCAGAATCAATCTTTGTCGTCTGTCTCCGGCCAGTAGGACGACACGCCTGGCACCAGGTAATGAGCGCAGGACCTGTTGTCCAGTTCGTGCCCACAATCCTCTGATTAACACAACTCGCCCGGCAACTCAAACCAAACGATTGATTTTCATGGAGCAGAAGACAGCCAGGCCGGAAGTAGAAGTTTTTCTCCACATTTTAGTAACTGTTCGATTTGGTGCATTGCTGCGCTGGTACAACCTGTGACAGGGCGACAATGGTATGCTCGCGCGCCAGCCGAGCGTTACTGGACTGTGGCGGCAGATTTCATAATGACGGGCACTTAAAATTTTTTTGTAACCCCCAACCAAAATAATATACAAGTGCGGGTTTTTTTTTTTTTTTATTAGGGAAAGGCTCACAGAAAATTCAATTCAGGTGAGTCGCAAAACTTTCAGTTGGTTTCTTGCTAAGTTCACTCCTTATTAGTAACTTTCTTCTACCTCTTTAAAGGCTTCATGGCCGACAACTGGAAGAGTGAGAAGGGTGACAAGTCGGTGATGACATATGGGTGGTACTGGTGATCCTGGGAAGGTTTAGATCAAAGAGAGAGGTAGAATCCCACTTTCCGGAAGACCAGCTTCCTCCCTTCCCATCTCGGGGAAGACGCCAGTCGCTTTCTCAATGCATTCTGACGTCCGGGCTAGTCGGACCGCCCTTTGCGCGTCTGTAATGTTCCGGTTACATTACTCGTTAGTCCTCCGTAGAAATACCCTCACTAGTTTCGCCGCTTCCACGAGCACGGAAAGCTCAGACCAGAGGACCGAGCTTCGGTCCTGGCACCCCCAACCGGGACCTCGGCAGTCCTCCAGTGCTGGGCAATCGATCAGTACGTGGTCGACGTCCTCGACTCGGTTTTCGCAGAGACGACAAGACGCGGATTGTCTCCATCCTCTTTTTGACATGCTGGCTAAGAGCAGTACATGATTTACGCGCATGCGAAATACTTGTACGGCGTCACCTCTCGGGAGGTGAGCGCAATAATCATCAGCTCGTCGAGCCTCATAAAGCTTAGCCAGTCGTGAGTCTTCATTCCTGCCGATCGCCGCTCTCCACCTTTTCGCCGTTTCCCCACGCAATAAAGACGAGACATGAGCCAGGGTTGCCGAGACTGTGGGTTGAGGCTGTAATCGGCCAGCGTTAGCCAGCTCGTCGGCAACCTCATTACCGTGGGTGCCTACGTGAGATGGGATCCACTGGCAGATGATGCGGACATCTGCTTGTCGGAGCTATTCCGTTGTACTCAAGATATCACCCATACTTGTGGCCACCTAAATTTTGCACCAGACTACGGCAATCACAGAAGATTACAGCTCCTGGGAACTGGTCACCTCGATCATGCCGTTCTTTCAGCAAGCGGATGCACGCGTGCAGTGCCGCTTTTCCGCATTCATAGCTACACGTTCTCTGGCCTACCGGGCCGGATGTTCAGGTCGGTTCTTGGGACTTCCATTTTATGTAGACTCCATAACCACCGTCGGAGGTGCCCTCCGTCGCCGAGCCGTCGATGTAACATCGCACGTACTGTGCTGGGTACGAGTCGATGTACCCTAGGGCTGCGGCCTTTTGGACCTGGGGGGCAATCTCCGACTTCCTACCTTTCAAGCCAATATCGAGGCGAACCTCCAGAGGGCGGGGGGCGAGTTCCTGTGGCCAGCCTGGAGCTCCCAATGGCACTCGGTCTGTCGGTAAATTGAATTTCCGTTCTGCCGCCTCAGCGGCGCTGAGCACGGAAACCTTCTTTAGCCGGCGTCGCGTGGCTCCAAAGGATTCTGCCAGGTCTTTGAGCGGGTTTGACTCTCCGAAACGGAGGAATCTCTCCCTGGCCATCAGTGTCTGCGCTTCCCGTCTGATTTCTAGAGGCTCGCATCCAGTTGCTACTTCCAGGGTTGCGATGGGGGCGCTTCTCAGTCCCCCCCGTCATCAGCCTCATGGCCACGTTCTGGATCTTGTCAAGCTTACCGAGACTTGTCTTACTCGCGAGGTTGAGGATTGGGTTCGCGTGCTCCAGGGCTGACCGTACGAAGGTTACATACAGGGTTTTGAGTGACCATAGAGTTGCACCCTAGTTTGTGCCTACAAGTTTCTTTATCATCCCTATTCGTTCTCGCACTCTGCCCGCTAACTGCTCCACGTGAGCAGTCAGGTTCAATCATGAGTCCAGTGCTACACCCAAGTACCGCGGCAGCGGATCTCGTTGGAGACATTTGTCTTCGATCTTCAGTTCCAGGTCTCGTGCTAGCACCTCTCGGCTGTTCGAGTAGATGTTGTACACGGTTTTTGTCGTATTTATCTGCATGCACCATTGGTCGCAGTATCGCTTAAGCGCGTGCAAATCACGGTTGAGGGCCTCAGTTGCCCGATCAACGTTCTTATCTGACTGCCATGTCGAGATGTCGTCCGCGAACGACAGGCGGTTGAAGGTGGGGATGACCTCACTGAGGTCATTGAGGAAGCACAAAAACAGGGTGCAGCTTAGCGCGCTCCCTTGCGGGAGTCCCTCGTTTGACGGCCTTGTCCGCGAATAGACGCCGTTTACTTTCGTCCGGATGTATCTGTTTGAAAGAAAGCCTTTCAACCAGTTATACATCCTAACGTTTGTCCCATATCTCTGTAGCTTCAAGAGCAGTCAAACTTCCAGACCCTGTCTTAAGCATTCTTCCGGTCGACGAAGACAGCTACAGTGTGGTGATTGCACTGCCATGGGTTTATGACACTCTGGGTGAAGAGCACAAACTGATCAACAGTTGATCGATGCCTGCGAAATCCGGCCTGATTCTCATCGAACAGGCCGCTATCTTCCATATAATAGTACAGTCTGCCGTTGACCATACGTTCCATAGTTTTGCTGATTGTTGATGTAAGGGAAATCGGCCTGTAACTTGCTAGGTCACTGGCTTTCTTCCCCTTTTTGAGAGAAAAGCTGCCTTACAATTACACAATTATCCGTACAGCTGGAGTTAGACGCTTGAAATGTAATTAACTGGTTCTATTCCACTGTCATATGGTTTGAACTGCAGGGGGAAAAAACTTTGACATTCAGCTCATTTCTTCAATCTAAAACCATACTGCAGCACCGCAGAAACTGCTCAACTCACTAGCTCAGAGCATCAAGATACCTGGATAGTCTTTGAAAGCTGTGACATCTCACCCAAACAATTCCCTGCTCGCTGAATCTTTGATGGCTAGAGGGGTACTGGACTCCTTACCTACTGTAGTCTGTCTTTGAGCCAAGCGGGTGAAGTGTTAGTGCACAATGCCGAAACTGTGGATCTGAAGTTAAAGCTTGGTCAAAGATCTGTTACGTTAGTTGGGTCAGATTCCAGGAACTTCAAGATCAGACCACCTGCTGCTGCCGCGGGAATCACATACCAGCACAGGGGTAGAGCAGCGGCTGTTAACTTTTGTTAGATATCCATGATTATGATATGACTAGACATGTCACAATCTTGTGTTCTCAAGTCATCCAGTTAGGTAAAAAAATTCTGGTGGAATATTTGAAATGGTCAGGAGACTTTATTTCAGCATGGATTTCCACCTAATTTGACATTAAATCTATTTTGTTGAAAGAGATGTCTTTTGTTGTTAAAAAAACCTTAAATCGAGCCAATTAGAAAAAAAATAAACTTTAAACATTAAGATTAAATTTGGTTTCTTTCTGAGCTAAAAATCTTAGTTTTTAATCCGTTAATCTACATAACTGTTTATCTAAAAACTTTCGGCTCCTTCATTCAAATATTACTCACGTCTGGCCAAGGAAGTAATCTTGCCCAATCTTCTTTCATCATAAAGACTAACCTATTTCGACAAGTAAGTTGTGTTTCCTCGTCTATCAATTGTGTGTACATAGTGTGAGCTGGCTGGTGTTGATTGGCCTTAAAGCTTTAGCCCAAAATTTTAATTGGCCTGCAATTCAATTATCTGAAACTGATACCTTTTCGGTTTATCGCTCCACTGTTTGCTTTCTTCAGTTCCTTCATCCATCCAATACCATGACTAATTATTACGGATGGGCTTTTCCGTATTACATCTTTGCCACTGTCTCAGGAAAATGCACCATATTCTAGAAATTTTAACATGGCTAATTTACCACATGCCTGTTAATCACTCAATATCTTAATTTTGATAAATCCTAAGTTATGGAAGTAAATAAAGTTTTAGTTTAACTGGTGACAAGATGACTTAGATTGTTGATTGCTCCCTGCCCTTTGTTAAATATCATACATAAATATAGAAAATATCAACATTTACTTGCGACAACTAAAGATTCGGGTCTCCTACCTGTAATTATAATTTTATGCAAGAATTTTATCCAAAGAAGCTTTTATGTTTTATTCACTCAGGGTGATCATTAACTACCATAAATGAAAGCAGCCGAACTCTCTGGTAAATAAATTGTCGAGTAAGACACCTACCGTGTCCTTTTGACATATCAAATCTAAATTATAATAAATGGCAAGCTACATTGGTTTACGAGCCATGTATATTGATTGAATACTTTCATGTTTATTCAGTGTTTATACCCGCGTGCGGCGGTTTACCTCACAAGTAAGGAGGTCCGCTGTGCGACTGAGAAGGCCGTAACTAATCAATGTATTCTAGAGGGAGTCTTATCGTTTACAGCACTTGGCTTTGGTTTCTTTGCACTACAAACTGCACCATTTTGAAATCTGAAAACCCCGATTAACGTCATTTCAAACAATTAAAAAAGCGTTTACTCTGTATTACAGTGAAAGGTGAATTTTCTTTTGTGCCTATAAAGGAGAAAAACCATAGATGGTGAGGAAGGGGCTGGAACTGGAAGCTTCGTCCTTCCATACTGAAGGACTGTGAAGGCAAAAATGCAAAAAGTTATTAAAAAAAAAAAAGATGATTGTATTGGAAATGTGATGATATTTGTTGATGATGTCGCACAGAAAAACAGCCTTCCCAATAGAAACATCTGAGGATCACCGCTCTTTAAGTTTAGATAGAATCTAAATCTAGATCTACATCTTGAATTGACATCATTTTACGGAAGTCTGCAGGTTTTAATTCCATTTTTTTTTTGTGTAAAAATACGAATCTATATTCAGCCCTTTTACATTCCCTTCACTATGTATGTATTTTTTCCCCTTTTTTTTTTTTTAAAGAAAATGGACGTTTTTTAATTCCTGCAAAGCATTGCCCCTCTAGGCACTTTATGTCTGTACAGGTCTATGTCGCTTTAAAACTAGCGTGTAGAACCATCTTTAAAAACATTAGATGGGGAAAGTACAGACATACAAGTTTTCCCGTTATTTTGTTTGCTATGTGCAACATCAGCTTCAATAAGTGAACTCAAAATATAATCTTTTTCAGTGTAAAACATGCCAACATCGTCTGAAGTTTTTATGAGGATCGACTTCGATTATTTTAACAGTATAAAGTTATCTCTTGTTCGTGGCAAGATCCAGGTTCTTGATATATCCTACCCAGAGAGAAGAGAGAGAGAGAGAGAGAGAGAGAGAGAGAGAGAGAGAGAGAGAGAGAGAGAGAGAGAGAGAGAGAGAGAGAGAGAGAGAGATTTCAGGAAGAGCCATAACCAGCATTGAACGATAGCAGATACAGGCAGTGTCATCATTTCAATGCTCTGACAGACCAAAATGTAAAACGTGATCATCAGCATGCTTTTGATTTATCGCAGTCCCCTTTATTACCTGAAATCAATATAAGAGCCAATTTTTTACACTGGTTGTAAAGAAAATCTTGTCAGCTCTATTTTACTCAAAGCTTGAACATCTACATTGATTTAGATCACCTACATGGACTGCTTCCTGAATCTTTCCAAATGCCTACCACTTCTCTTTACATTTGATTAAGATCTCGTGAAAGCGATTAACAAATAATAATGATTCAGCAATATAATCAACCGGCCACCAAGTCATCTGAAAAGCCTCAGTTCGCCAAACAGCCAGCCGGCCCAAGCCGGCAATCTTGCACCTATGGGTTTATTTACAGCTTTGAATAAAAACAATCGATTAATACTGAAAATCCACAGCTCCTTGAAAATCAGCCCCCCTGCCATACAAACCCCCCCAAAAAACCCTTGAAAATTGTCTAAACTATTTGGGATTCCCTATATAAAAGGCAGTAAGATCTTTATTATCAGAAAGGGTATGTCCATAAAAGAGTGTGATAATATAACTGAATGTTATCCATGTAACAGACTAATATTTTTAATCAGAATCCTTCATGAAGGTCACGTTAACAAGTACACAAAATTTTAAACAATATGAAAAATATTTATGAATGATATTTATTGTGTCAAATCCTTTTTTTTTTACATGTCACCATATTCATACAGATTTATGAATAATGAAAACAGTCCTGTATCTAGGATCAGTAATGATACTTGAACAGTGAAAAAAAAAATAGAGTCCCAAATAAATACATAATCACTCAATTCTAGGAAATTGCAAACTAAATCTCTTTTACAGACAAGTTTAAATTGCTGAAGGAATATGTTTTGAAAAGATTTAACTTTTATACCAAATATTATCTATCTTAAGGGCTTTAAAAACTTCCACCTCAACATTTAGAAAATCTGTTTTTACCGAAACTACAACTTTAGCAGAGAAAAAAAACTCTTTTTTTCTTTTCTTTTATATCTCTGGAAATGTTCAAGTTCAAAGGGAGGAAACTTGTGGTTTTCTCATGAACAAATTCAGCATAGATTCCCAATCTTTAGCTAGAGCAGCAGAATATAATGTTCATATATAATATAGTATCTAACATTAACAATTTACACCTAGCAACAGAAATAATCATTTCTTTTGACAGTTTTCAATCAACTTTTATTATTTAAAAACAGAAGAAAAAGGTCTGATCCATGATCTCCTTCAGGCTTGTTTACTTAGCATTTTTTCCAGTGAAGAACATTAGAGATAACTTCAAATTTCAAGCAAATTCTTTGCAACAATTGACACATCCTACTTCACCTGTCTTCAGTGTGTTTTTGCCTCTTCCATTAAAGATTTATTTTCCTTTGTGCTAGGTGTACTTGGATTTAATCTGATTATAAAGCAGTAGTTTCTGTTTGTTTCCCATGGGCATGCAAGACAATACTGGATATAATAGAGAAATACTTAAATGCATATAATGGAATATTAAATTAGATCAACCTTCTTAAGCGATCAAATAAAATAAACACATCAACTGAATATCACAATGCATTTTGTTTAAAAAAAAATACTCATGAATTACATTCTACATGATATTCATTGAACAAAAAAAAATTGTTCTTATAACAATAAAGGCACACATGTACAGTAGAGAATAAATGTGTGAGAAGAGAAATGGAATGAGAGATACACATACAGATTCCCAAACTTTTATTCAAAACCTCCAACTTACTATGGTATTGATAAGAATTTAGCCTGAAGTGCACATCACAGAAGTTTAGAGACATATCAACATTCTACTAAGATAATCTGCTTTAAGTGTCTCTGCATTGCTTAAATAATTCAATGTAGATTGAGATAAGATAAGATAAGACAAATGATATTTAGATTGATGAATCAAATCATGACATTGACATGCCAAAACCAATATGCCTAAGTCGTTTAGATGTCACCATTTTTTTATGGTCACCGGTGATAAAAAGAAAAAAACCCATAAAAGTTTAAGTAGACTTCCCTTTCTATTTGTCATCTTCACCTGTGAAGTTACTTCAAGTTACGATTTAGTTAATTATTTTTTGCTCTTACAATAACAAAAGGATAGCTATAATTCATTGTTCTTTTAGGTTGAGCAAATATATATTAATACTCACACTCAAATTAAAAGACAGCAACTGAGAATTCAAGAAATTTGGATACAAATAAGACTAGGGTTTCAGATATAAATCAATTGTTGATTCAACTTTGCACAGATACTGGACTTGACTCAAGACACTGACATGTTGCAAATCATATAGAGATGACGATATCACATACAAAAAAAAATAAAATAGAACATTCAATAGGATGTAAAATAAAAATATGATTATCTATATACTTTTATGCTTTTCTTTTTTTCTCTGAGATCAGAGCATGGCATTCTATGCTTTGTGAAAAATGTAATGACTGCACCAGTTACCACTGCTACTGACCACATCATGAGACTTACATCTCATTACTAGTTTTATCTCTCATCAGTTTCTGCGCAATCTTGACACAAGACAAGGTTTTATGATAAAAGGAAATATGGATGTAGAAATTTGTAAACATTAAAACAAAAAGGATGTTTCTGTAAGCAATTTTAAGTAAAAATACCAGCTGCTTTTGAAACAAAATAGTGTTTGAAGGTTGAAGCAAAGACTGAATATTATAAACAATTTTGAGTTCTATTTTGTTATTCATGGCGCTGGGAATGAAAAAGCACAAAAATGAGTGAAGGAAAGGAAAAGAGAAACCTTCCATCCATATCACACGAGGTCAACGCAATTGTTACAATTACATTATATCAATTTACAATGTAACAAAATCTGAAATTCAACTGTGGTGATCAATAAAATATTGAACAAAATTGCATCTTCAATTTTAGGCTGGGCTTCATAAGATGGGCAACCACTTGTGCAACTATTAAAATATTCTAACTGGCAACAGACCGCTGCCAATATTCAAAAGTAGCGAATGTCAACTTGTGCCTAGACCAATTTTCCCATAAATCTCCATCCTGACATGGAAATCTACATGTCAATTTGGGGCCTCTACACAGGGTCAGGACTATTTCAGGGAAGACAAGAGCTAGGATTTAGCATCTTATACATGATCAGGAAGAGGGGAGCCAGCTGAATAAACTTTTGAGAAAAGCCTCAGAGGATAAGGGAAGTGATGAGAGTTCAGGTCAGTATGTTTCACAATAAATAGCCAACCAATTTCCAACGTAGTTCATAATCAATATTAGATAATGACCATTTCCACACAGTTTACAAATAATAAAATGTCTACTCCAATCAGTTTTATGAGTCAAATGTCAAAATTTTAACCAAAATATAACATTTCATACTTCCATTTCATTTTAATTAGTTGGAAAGTTCTGTAAAAAAAATGTACAAAACAGATTTATTTGTCCATGAAAACTGCGGCAAATGACAGGATAAAGTCAGTTGAAAGAATAGGCTGCCTTCCAACAACTAATTATATCCAAATTATACGCAAGATTAGTTGTGATTATGTCTCAACACCAAGGGTAGGAGACGGGTAGAGCACAGTGGGACATTGCGCGTTGCCACAGGAAGACTTCTGGTCAGGTGTGTGAGATGCAAGTTCCATTCTCTCATATACCTTTCACAGCAAGATGTAAAACACAATGTTAAACATAACTTTTTAAATAAATATTTTTATAGCAAAGAAGCTTCATGATAAAATGTAAAACATAAAGATCTTTTCTTCACTTTCTTTGAGAAATTTTTAAATTCAGGAAATAGAAAAATGACAGGATTCAATTTAAAAAATTATTAAAAAAAAAACAACAAAAAAAAACAACCCCAACAATTTTGTTTAGGCTTTTAACTGTTCTCAGATAGGGCAAATAAGAAAATGATGTATTGGGTGCGTACACAATAAACATCATCTACTGATCTTTTTCTTTGTCTGTGTAGGAAAAAATCAGCTCCTTCCTAACATTAAGTGAAACAAACAACAGGAACTCTGGCCTTCCGGCTGTCCTTGAAGACTTTGCATATATGATAGAAATCATAATCAACAAGTACAAAAAGAGAGTCATAGAATGGGCTACATGCAGTTTTCAATAATTCATTTTTACATTTGAAAAATGAAAACATGTTACTATGACTTACCATTTGATCAGTCTGACTACAAATTCTTTTTGACACCATCGTAATGAAGACACAAATGACTATTATAATCAAATGCAATTAATAAAGTGAAAAAAGTTCTTTGTTGCTTTTTTTTCTCAGCTTTGAAATACTCCAACACTTAGTAACCAGTGAAAAATGCTACCAGACATTCAGTGAACTTGCAAGCCGCCCTCTTTTACTGAACATTTAAATCTTAAGACATGAAAGAAAACGGAAATGTTAAGGATGTCTAATGAATAATTGACACTCAAAAAAAATAATGGGAAGATCCAATGCTGAGAGCATGACAGTCGAGGAGATTGCAGCAGATGACCCACGGCTATGAAGAGTTCCTCACACAGTTATCTCCCATTAGCGAGACGAGAGGCACCACCCAATGCCCCAAGAGATGCGGAGGGAGGAGCAAGAAGATCCCGAAACTCATGCAGGGCATCCCGTAGTGACTTAGAAACCTGAGGATTTTCAAAGAGGTATACACAATAAATATTACACAATTGCAACGGATGATTCACAATTTTCATGGGTTTTCTCACATTTTACTAGCAAATTTGAGATTGCAAAATATAGATCAAGATAAGAGAAAGTAATCTTTTAACTCCATACCCAATACAAATTACAATCAGAACGTGACGTAGTCGGCAACAGAAACATTTCTATCTATTCTTATATATCAGAGATTAGCTTGGGTTACGTTCGTTTTTTTTGACTACATGAATCTACAACTCAGCTACACCAATAGAACAAGACTATGGTCTGAATAGGTTAAACTGCATGAAAACAGTTGTACCAGATTGAAAGTAAAATGTAAACTACATGTAGCATAAGGCATAAACCTCTTAGTTTCATTCTTAAAGTTAAAAAACAAAAAAACTACACACACACTAATTAAGTAATTTGCAGACTGAGTTATCTATAAATTTGTCTTATGCAGATGCCAATTCATAAATGTATAGAGGGAACTGTTTGTGCTGCTAAATTCCTCTTTATCAGGGCCACAATGCTAAACCTGTGTTGTTGTTTTTTGCACTGAAACCAAAGTTAGGTTGCTAAAAATAATGAAAAAGAAAAAGAGGTCGTGATGGACATTCTTAAAAGAAATGAAAAAAAAACATGCTAAGCTTTTTAACTTATGCTTGAATAACATGATAACTGCGAAGTGGCTATACCTGAGGAGACGGTGAGGTGGTGCATTCCACTAGGGCAGGATACAGTCGGATCACCTGGTCCCACACATTCACTTCCACTGAAAAAAAAAAAACAGTTTGATTCAAAAGTATTTCAAAGTCAACACAAAACTATCATCTTTAGCCTCAAAGCTCACAAAAAACTGATGCCAAGGAGTTTCACAATAAAGTATTCTGAACTAGAGGCTACTTCTCATCATGATAATAGTTTTTATAAATTAATTTGAAATAGATTTAGCTTATTATTGCTTCTTTTGCCCCTGGTTCTCAACATGTTTACTTGAGAAATGAAATAGCATGAATAAACCAGAAAGATTCTTTAAGGGTGCGTTTCACTTTTCTTAAAGAAAATAATCATACTCCCACCAACAAACATGAGGTTTACATTCAATTAATTTTTTGTTCAATCAAGCATTTGGCCCAGGTTTTACTTAAATGTGCCTGCCATGTCTAATTGCCCCCAGCACTATTGTTTCAACAAACTGTGCCAGGCCGAGTGATGAGACCCTAAACTCTTCAAGAAATGGCAGTACAGCTAGACATGTGAGTCCGAGTGATGAGACCCTAAACTCTTCAAGAAATGGCAGTACAGCTAGACATGTGTCAGCAAGTACATGCAGATGTCAGTGAGAGCCACTTGCTGAATGAGGCTGGCTGTGGACATGGCTGGAACCATAAGGAACCATCTATTTCCATCAAAACGCAAAGTACATGTAATTTTCCTACACTTTTTTCCCACCAAATATTCTATTCACCAAGTAACAAATTAATTTACATAAGCAATATATAATACTATAGTGTGATAGGCTTGGAAGGCTCTGTTGAAGACAGTAGTGTTACAAGCTCAATATCATGAAACCACCCAGTGGTGAAGAGCTAGGTCTCAATACTTTGAAATGATTGAAACTTAGCAGTTTTTCACCATCTTTTTTTCTCTGCTTTTGAATATTTTTTGTATAAAATTTACCTTTTCTTCTCAATCACATGATTATGATGAATCAGAAAAAAAAATATGTTTTAACCAAAAGCACCCTTAATTACTTCCAATACTTTACTTAGTCAGATAGGTGTGAAATATTTTTGTTTTGATTTTCATCAATTATGGAAAGGGAAATTTGTGGTGACAGTGTCATTTTAATATTATACATGAGTTCATAGGTTAACAAAGGCACAAAAAAAATAATTTCAATCATAGCACAATCTGTTTATTGACTGCTTTTCATTTCATCTGTGTACAGCAAACATGACCTTCAGTCACCCACCATTTTCCTGAGGAGCCTTCTTCAGAGATTGTAACAGAGTTGTGATAGCTTTCAGAACAGAGGACATCTCTGCAAGCCGAGGTCTGGGGAAAAAAAATCATACGATTAATATAGCAAATTTTGCATGATTAGTAGTCAAATTTGTACCACAAATGTCAGTACTTTAAGAAGAAAAGCTCGCACATACTGAAAAGAAGAAACCAAAGTATGCATGGCGCATTCCTGATAAGTGATATATTGCTTATCTGAAACTTAGAGCTAATTAAACATCTTTTAACTTCTGGAATTCATTCTTAGAATTGAAAATTAATTTTTCTTTCTTTTTCTCAATAATTCCCTTATCAATCTTCCCTTTGGAATCTGCAGTGCATCAATCTCTGATCAAGAAATATGGAAGGATGTGTTGGTTTAAAAGTAATTACAAAACATTTTACACAGCACAGACTGAGATCTGCAAATAAAGACATTTATCATTCCTTTATGATGGACTTTCATATTGTCAATCAATGTGATATGAAATGTAACAAAAAAATCAAATTAACTCTATGCATTTTCAACATTTTTTCAACCGAGTGCTGTTGTAAAGCACACAGATATTTCTTTTGCAGCAATAATTCTTCTCCTCCAAGTTATACAGTAGAATTGCCTTTAACAACCGATTAAGATCGCAAAGAAAACTGGCTGTGATGGACAGTTGACCTGCACTGATACAGACTATCAAATACACTAACTGTTAGACAGAACTGAACGAAAGACAAGTCTTTATATATCTGCCCCGCAGTAAAGCCCAGGCTGTCTCATGTGGGAGCTTCGTGGCTGGTGCTCCAGAGGGCAGTCCCTTCATCTCATTACATCTGTGCTGGGTATCAAACTAACTGTTACAGCAAGGTCAATCGTACTTTTAGGTAAAAAGTAGCTGGACATACCAGATTTGATGGGGAAAGTCATACAGAAATATGTTAAAAACACATACACACACAAGTATGCCACATACAAATGACTGCAATTGCAGGCAGATGCTGCTGAGAGAGTGAGCACTAGAGAAAGTTTGGCATTTCCAGTTATCTCACCTTGGCAAAGGACATTTCCCACTGAGTCTCTCGTCCTCGGAGTAGCGTGTGAGCACCTCCCTGCACCTACTGAGAAGGGAAAGAACTGCGAGACGGGTGAGTTGACCCTGCTCAGACACGGCTCCGGCACCTTCTGCCAGGTTTGATGACTGCCCAGAGGCCACCGATGATGACGTTGGTGATGATGAGACAAATGAGAACTGCAGTAGGGTCTCAAAACACGTGCGTGCAAACTCCTCTCTGAGCTTGCGACTTGATTCTGTGTCTGGTGATTGACAACAAGAACAACACATTGGTTTTGTCAGTTAAATAATTCTTGCATTACAATTACATGTATATCTATAGTTGACAATTCCATGAAATGTCTCATTTTTCTCCATATTCAAGAAAAAAAATTAAGTGTGCTGTTGGACAGTATTCACTCGAATATCATTAAAACAAGCAAGGTTCATAAGCTTGAAACTCGATGCAACAACAAATATAAAACAACATAAAACAAAGTCCTATGATATGGTTACACATAACTTGTAAACAATGTTTCATTATACCCTGAAGAGAAGCTTCATTTTCTCACAGTACCCTTAACCTCATGGGTAAAGTATAAAGAATATGTGTACAAACCGACGAAGCTGTCAGAAGTTGTGGAGTGGATGGATCCCTTGTTCAATAGACTCATCACACTGACCATGAAATCTGGCGGGAGGTGAGCAGCGTGTGGAAGAATGTCCTGTCGTATCAGGTCGATCATGCGACAGTCCAGGGCCTCGTCCCGTTGAAAGTCCTCCACTGACAAAGTTGGGGGGCAGCCACTGTTCACAATATCAAAACATTAGAGGAATTCAAAGTACAGAATGCTTAGGTTCTCAAACTAAGAGGAGTGACTCGAGGTTAAAAAGAAAGAAAAGAAAAGAAAAAGGCATCAGACAAAAGATTTACAATCAACATGTTATGGTTGAAGAGTAAAAGATTTCATGTATGAAAAATTTTGAAATAAAAATCTGGTCTTAAAACACGCAACAGGCTTCAACTTTCATCATGCACAAGATAGGGCCTTTTTAAATAAAATTGTCTACCCTAAAGAGATGAAAAACAAGAAAAAAAGAGGGGGAAAAGCAGTTTATCAAGGAACGTAATTATCTATAAAGGAACATAATTATCTATAAGGGAACCTGATTAAACTGCTTTTTATTAATGTCTTATCAATTTTACCAAGGGGGAAAAGGGCTTTGAAAAAAAAATAAGAGTATTATAAGGTTATTTCCCTTGTTCCTTGAAACCACGAAGTACGACTTCAAGCCCGTTAAGTCTCAGAGTTTCGGCCATAACGAGCTTTTGAACCGATGCTGAACAAGAGGGAAGAGCACAGTGGCTCGGTTTGATTAGAAACAAAACTGCACGTTGTGGTAAGTATGGAAGCTACATCTGTGCAAACTTTTTTTTCCAAATTTGATGCTTCACAAAAAAATTTTGACCTGATACTGCGGAAATTGTAGGTTTCTAAAAATGTTGCACATTATTACTCTTTGGTAAGCATTAACGTCTTGAAGTGTTTTTCCAATTTTCTTGTTCCATGTATGAGGTTTTATATAAAGATAAAAAAGTGATGCTAAGTTCTGTTGGTAAGAGTCTCCCAGCAACAATGTAGACTGTAATTTCTCACTTGTTCTTAGTCTCACATTTCGACCATATTCTATTTTAAGTATTGGAAGCCAAACTAACGTTCCTGCGATGACTTCGTCATTTTACAGATGTGGTAATCACAAAATAACAAAATAACAATAATTGAAAATCAAGTTAATCTCAGGTTTATAAGCAAGGAACTCATGAAACTCATTACTTACTGAGGAGAGAACAGAAAATCCTCAAAAATCCCAGCCAGCTCTGTCCACATGCTAGTGAAGGCTTTACCTGTGGAAAGTGTCAGCAAAACAAAACAGCTGGAAAAATTTGGGGTTTGATCTTGTGAACAGAGTGTGATAATACTACAGACATTGACCGCTGGTCAGCTAGTCCGAACATTTGCTGGAATTTTCTATGAATCATGTAGACTGCTTGATAAAGCTCACACAAAGTAAGACACTTTCAGTTTTAATTCTATCATATTTGACAAATCGGAACAAAACTGTGATTTTATAATAATTCGCCGACAACTGTTTGTTTTATTTTTTTTTCTATTGATTTCTTCGCTGATATTTCACACCAGCACGCATGTCTACAGGTTCTGTCCCTTCTTTACATTGCCATCAGGTTCCAATGATGCAGTGAAATTGTTTTACAGCCTTATGCTGTTTGTCCAAATTGATGTATGTTTACTATCCCCTTGATTCAAGTTTCGATTAAAATTAAAGGTTGGTCCCAAACAGTTTCATTGCCACAATCTTATAATATAGCGACCTTCACCTTACACGTGATTGTTATAGCAAGTTAGGGGGGGGGGGGGAGAGATCGTAGAATATGTCTTAAAACCTGCTGAGGTCACTCGGTAAGTGCTTGACTTTAATTCTTCTACTTTCTTGAAAGTTGGAGTGGCGCCGTCCTCTGGTAACCTGATATCGTGGCTGACACGCATTGAGCGGTGCACCCTGACGATCTTTTCACGGTAGGTAATCCACACCAGTTGGTGAAATCATCAAGAATCTTTAACATCTCATATGATAATGATAGGCAATAGATTTTGAGGGAGATGTACAGTTTAAATTATCAGATATTCTGTCAAAGGTTAATAATAGATTAATACAATAATAATTTCTAACTGAACATTCAAAAAGTCTGGGTTGTTGGAGAATTTGACCTATGACATCTAAACCCTACTGTTTTCACTGTCTACCTCTAAACGCACTTAATCTTTCTCAAAAGAACAACGGATTGGTTATTTTATAATTACATCTCTGAATCCTAAGAGCGAAACGTTTGCCACCAACTACTTCACCAAGCGACCCACCCAATGCACCTGACATCAGTACTGATATAGATAGGTTCCTCAATGAACTTTACCAATAGTTGTACCGACCAGTGGTCTCTGGAGATACTCACGTTGAGCTCTGGCTACAGGCAGCCCAAGGGCCAGTACTGTGAAGAGGGCGTCGGCCACCAGCAGCCATGTTGTCGAGGATGGGCACGCGTACTTGAGGCTCAGCGGCAGCCGGAATGTCTGCACATAGTGGGAGGAACAGAAAACACGCGGGTATGAAGCTCCTATAATCTATGTATGTGTGTAAAAAAAACCCATCAAAGGAACTTTCCCATGCACCGTGGCTCAAGACAAGTACGCTTACTTCGTAAATGTGTTGTACGTATAATCCTGGCCAAAAACCGTCACTTTGCCCTTAGTGACAGAAACACATGATCACAGCATCTAGTGTCTGAGACAAGGAGACTCCCTTCCTAGCCCTTGCCGGGCCAGCGTCATCTGAGAATCCACTAAAGGATGGATGTTACAAACGTCTTAAAATCTAACTAAATCATACACGGATAGGTTAAAAATAAAACTAAAGGAATAAATCTCGATCTGGTGTGAGGCCATAAACCGTTTCAGAGGGGTCTATTATAAAAAAACAAAAAACAAAAACAACTCAGATGTACCAGTGGCAGGCCCATCTAGCCTCAAATGGTCTTCTGTCAGAAACAACGCCAGGATTATAGGACGGTTGGGACCATTTGAAAAATAAATTTAAGTCGTGGTCAGGGGTGTGAATGTGTGGCCTGGAGATATAAACATCTCCTAAAATACTTGCACAAAAATTAAAGAGAGAGAGAGAGAGAGAGAGAGAGAGAGAGAGAGAGAGAGAGAGAGAGAGAGAGAGAGAGAGAGAGAGAGAGAGAGAGAGAGAGAGAGAGAGAGAGAGAGAGAGAGAGAGAGAGAGAGAGAGAGAGAGAGAGAGAGAGAGAGGGGAAAAAAAAGAGGGGGGAGGGGATGGGAGTGTGAGTGAGTATTGGGTAGTTCCCAAATCAATCTTTCCAATTGACGATTTTTTTAATTGTAGGTGGAGAAGGATGCAGGGGAGAGAGGGTTAGATAGATGTTGAGTAGAAAAAAGTTAGTGGTAAGATGCAGTTATGTTGTTGTTTTTTTTCTTTCAATTGTCTTTTTCGACTGCTTGCCTCTACTATGTCAGTGTGGCCGGGAAGAAAATAATAGCATTAAGAAAAGCTATAACCTATAGCTGGACTTTGGGGGTCGTTGCTGCTCTAATTTCACTGAATTAGTCAACAGACATCCATCTTTCAAAGCCCCGTCCAAACGGTTCATCTTCTTCCATAACTACATACATGTACATTGACTTTCAGAACTTTCTTGTCCTATGGTTAGTGACTGGCATTGTAGGCAGCAATACACCTGTCACGCTTAAGATAAAGTTGCAAGGTGGTTCAAATCCCCTGATAAACCAACGTTTGTCGACGTAACCGGGAGTCCCCACTTGAAACTTTAAACGCGCATGTACAAAATAAGAAGCACGCACCATATGTTGTCTATCATTGTTGTGTTTTACTTGTGAGAATTTCTATCCACACACGATCAATTCTGGTCGAACACCACTGTTTTATACAGCATGGCTAACGACCGAAACAAGAGCCGCCCGTCCGCTTCGGTGACTGGGGATTTGGCGGAATAATACACAATGTATAATCAACTTTATACGGTTTAGAATTTTTTTGAGGGAAACCAGAGTAAGGCTGAATCAGTAAATATGGAAAGATAATTGTAGTTTTGTCGCACATCCATTCTGTGTGTCTCGTCCCGATCTCCCAGATATTCTACTTCTCCACTGTCTGCTGAGCTCCAGGATGATCGACCAGTCATAGTTCTATTCTTTAATTCGTACCGTTATAACACAGCAATTATACTTATTGTGCTCAGCATACCGATAACGGTCTATCCTGTTGTGTAAGTATACCTCTCTTCTATGTAGTCTTCATGATCATATAAATTCATACTTCGGTAGCGCAGTAAAAGCAACAACAGAACAGTATTATTATTATTATTATTAGTAGTAGTAGTAGTAGTAGTAGTAGTAGTAGTAGTAGTAGTAGTAGTAGTAGTAGTAGCAGTAGTAGTAGCAGCAGTAGCAGTAGCAGTAGCAGTAGCAGGAGCAGCAGCAGGAGCAGCAGCAGCAGCAGCAGCAGCAGCAGAACAGCAGCAGCAGCAGCAGCAGCAGTAGTAGTAGTAGTAGAAGTAGCAGTGGCGTTAATAGTAGTAGTGGAGGTAGTAGTAGTAGTAGCATCATCATCATCAGCAGCAGCAGCAGCAGCAGCAGTAGTAGTAGTAGTAGTAGTAGTAGTAGTAGTAGTAGTAGTAGTAGTAGTAGTAGTAGTAGTAGTAGTAGTAGTAGTAGTAGTAGTAGTAGTAGTAGTAGTAGTAGTAGTAGTAGTAGTAGTAGTAGTAGCAGCAGCAGCAGCAGCAGCAACAGCAACAGCAGTAGTAGTAATAGTCGCAGTACTTGTCGTAGTAATAACAGTAGCGACAGCAGTGGCTGCAGACGATCCACTGTTTTGTGTAGCATCATAATAATGCAGTAAATTTTTGATGTTTCGAACTTTCAAAGCAACTCTTGTTTCCTGGGGTTGAGTTGACGGTCACGTTTCCTGGGGTTGAGTTGACGGTCACATGTTCACAAATTATCGTTGTATTATGATTATCAAAGTAAGTGAGAAACGCCGCAAAACAGAGTGAAAAGTAAGTTTGAAATATTGAGACCTTCACCCGTTTCGAGAAGCAATCTACATCACTTCTAAATGCTCTCAGGACACAGGGTGGACAAATCTTGATTTCAGAATTAATCAGACAAAACTAAATGACTTACTCAGGGTATCGAGTAGACAAATTATGACTAAATCAGGGTATCGAGTAGACAAATTATGACTTAATCTAGGTATCGAGTAGATAAATTATGACTTAATCAGGGTATCGAGTGGCCATACACTGCCTGGTCACGGTATCGAATTGACAAATATGAATCCATCACGGCATGGAACGGCCAAAAAGTGACTTGATCAGTGTGTCAAGCGGATAAAACCTGACATGATCAGGGTATCGAGCGGACAAATAATGACTTGAATAGGGTATCGAGTAAACCAATACTGACATTATCAGGGTATCGCGTGGACAAATCAGGGTAACGAGCTGACAAATACTGACATGAACAGGGTATCGAGCGGACAAATACTGACATGATCACGGTATCGAGCTGACAAATACTGACATGAACAGGGTATCGAGCTGACAAATACTACATGATCAGGGTATCGAGAGGTCAAATACTGGCTTGATCAGGGTATCGAGTGGACAAATACTGGCTTGATGAGGGTATCGAGTGAACAAATACTGACATGATCAGGGTATCGAGTGAACAAATACTGGCATGATCAGGGTATCGAGCTGACAAATACTGACATGATCAGGATATCGAGTGAACAAATACTGGCATGATCAGGGTATCGAGCTGACAAATACTGACTTGATCAGGGTATCGAGAGGAGAAATACTGTACTGGCATGATCAGGGTATCGAGCTGACAAATACTGACTTGATCAAGGTGTCGAGTTGATAAATAGTGCACTGGCATGATCAGGGTATCGAGCTGACAAATACTGACTCGAATAAGGTATCGAGTGGAGAAATACTGAAATGATCAGGGTATGGAGAGGACAAATACTGACATGATCAGGGTATCGAGTGGACAAATACTAGCTTGATCAAGATATCGAGTGAACAAATACTGGCATGATCAAGGTATCGAGAGGTCAAATAATCACTTACTCAGATTATCAAGTGGGCAAACACAGACTTGATCAGTACATTCTTTCTCACACGAAGATTATGGCATACATCATCGTATGATCTAAATCATGTTAAATATTGAATTGTTTGGCAAGCGGCTGTAGGGCTCGGAAAATTAAAAGTCGTTGGTTGGACTAACTAGCCACCTCCAAGAGAAGAGACAGGTAGATTTTGAGAAATCCAATTCCAGCAAGATGACCGGAAGACATGTCGGGCAACAGCAAGACTTCAGTAGAAGATAGGAAAAAAGGCGACTTCTCAGTAATGTTCTTTTGACCATCCATGCGCGGCAGGGGTGTGTGTGTGTGTGTGTGTGTGTGGGGGGGGTAATCGCGTTCCGGCTTAGAGGATAGGCTAGGACCAAGCCAATTCCATAACAAGGTCCTTGACCTTTGTAACAATGAATGGGCTGGACTCCCACGGTGAGTTTCCACGCTGCTTGGGCAACAAGCATGAGGAGACAGGGGGAAAGGTGTTAGCTTCCCACTCTGTTCGAATGGAAAAAAAGGGGAGGGGTGGAGTTTTTTTAAGGGTGTGTGTGTGGGGGGGGGGGGAGAGGCTCTTCTAAGTATCCGGCGGTGTGTTTCTGGGTCGGCGGCTAATCCGGAATGCCAGCATGCAATTCCCGTAGAATCCCGCCACCGTGTAGTCCAGTGTTGACACCATTCCGCAGTCCGTGTGTGTGTAATACAAGCGTCAAACGTGCATCACGCTACCATTTGAATAACATCAGATTTAGAGAGATTACAGCGCACAGTAGCCTCTCTGATTAGAGCTAACAAAGAGTAAAGTTCAGGGGTGGCGGCAGGTAAACTTTCCAACAACAGCCAGTTTATCTCACATGTTATACCATGGTCTTTCCTTTTATTCTATTTGCCCCACTTTTTAATTTTTCTTTACATCATTACTATTCTTATTATCGTTGTTGTTTTTGCTATTATTATTATTATTATCATTATTATTGTTAGAATAATTATTTTTGTGCTGGAAGTGACCAAATGCTAACCTATTTGGGGGGGGGGGGGGGAAAGAGTTCGAAACTGTAAGAGCATACCACAATTAAAATTGTATGTACGGGAAAAGAAGCCAATCATATAATATAGCAGAAAGGCGACTGCGCGAAATGTGACTGACATGTATTGTATTTCTCCTCTTGGGCCTGGCATAGCTTGTGCGACCAGACATGAGACCAGCTTGTGAGCGGTGACGCAGACAGTTTGGCGAACTGATATAGCACGTCCTCAACATTATCTCACACATTAATATCTGATCTCTTTATCTAAAAAACTCAAGCTTCTAATGAGAAAATAACCCCCTTAGCCAATACAGGTGGATAATTCCGACATGTTCAAATGATTTTTGTGTTACATGGCCAAGGAAAAGTAAAGCATTACCCTAAGCAAGCATGGAGAGCCTTCTTGACTCTACGGCATCACTACGCGCCTATCTTTCCTTTAACTTAGATCATGGAGGATAATCTATACTCTCTGCTTGGATACAATGCAATAGACAGGCCTTCAACAACTCGACTAGTAAAGTGCAGACTGTATAACATTTCTGCCAGTGTCGCTCACCAGCGACTCCCGACAACACTGCAGTAACGAGCAAGTCGTAGAGTAAACCCCTTGATCTAGCCATGCGATGACCACACAGTGGCTGAGTGGGGCACCAGCTCGGCTGACCATTCCATGACCAACTGCAGCACTGGTCACGCTCGTACCGACTCTCTCTCTCTCTCTCTCTCTCTCTCTCTCTCTCTCTCTCTCTCTCTCTCTCTCTTTTTCTCTCGCGCGGCTTGGCTGGAGTCGGGCTTCAGAGACTTGGAGTTGGACAAACATGGCCAGTGGGCAGTGACGCAGGCCACCAAGTTGACCTCATCTCCCCACCTTAACAAACACGGGCGGTCAAGCTGACCTCTTGCGACTGTGTTTTCTACTCCATGGGCTAGATCTATCATTACATTTCGTGGTACCACCAGATCTACTACATCTACTAATAACTGCAGTACTAGTATACAATACAAGCGGAAATGTGCATGGACAGGAGACGGCTGACCTCATGAGGCCAGACTGAGACTGGATGGAAAAAAAGGGAAAGTGAAAAATTCGCTCACTGTACGCTCATTCCGAGGCTCACCGTGAAAGCCCTGGTCAGGCTGATCTGCGCACAAAGTCGAGGTAACTTTCGAGGCTGAACTCGGATAACCTCACCCAAGGTATCCTCTGTGTGCCCATCTGTGTGGCTCTGTGTTCACGATGAAGAAAAAACGGCGTTTTATGCGTCCACCTCTCTATTCCATGGAGTAAACACAGGAGAGCAGGAAGCTAGTTAGATCTCACATCTAGCACCCAACAAGTCTACGGCGCAGTGGATTTAAGACTGTCTGACTCAAGCAGCATTCCGGTCGATGTGCAGTGAGTAACTTATTGAGGGAACTTCTCCCGACTTCCATGGCAGTAAGATGAGTTTAACAACTGGGTGGTTTCATAGAGAGAGAGAGAGCGAACAAGCCACTGGCCGACTCGTGTCTCGGTTCGATTCTTACTACAGCAGCCGCTGACACGCTCAGACCAGCCCTGGGCTGTGCATGCGGGGTAGGGACCAGCTCAAGAAGGAGACGCAGACTTCTAGCTTTCAACAATGTTTAGCAGTTACATGTACTATGTTATACCGGCAGGTGTCAAGAAGTCACTACATCATTAAATGGGAGGTAGTTTGTTGGGATAAATCTTCTTATAGCTTGACATTCATAGATCTCGGCCATGCAGTTTATCAATTCAAATCTTATAGCCATTACGATCAATCGTTTCATAATAGAGCAATACAAAAAAAAAATATACTTCACATTATAAATTATACGAAAAACATTTAACAAAAGTGAAAAATAAACATAGAAAATAACATCAACACCAAGAACAGCAATAATAATCCTAATAATAACAATAATCATAAAAATAATAGAAGGAAAAAAGAAATAAGAATATAGTGAAAACCACATCATACCTTTATAAATTTTTTTTATCTTCATAATTTGGTAGCATACGATACTTATCACTTTAGGCCAAAATATCAGTTTTCGTAACGGCAAAGAGCAGTAAAGTTGATCGATCGATAAAAATCAGCTTTTTGTATAAAATAGTGAGAACGAGAGAGAGAGAGAGAGAGAGAGAGAGAGAGAGAGAGAGAGAGAGAGAGAGAGAGAGAGAGAGAGAGAGAGAGAGAGAGAGAGAGGGAGGGAGAGGGAAGGGCTAATGAGGAACAAAGAGAGAAAGGTAATCAGGTTATCAGTATTAAAGTTAAGCTCTGCATGGTACAAATATCCCATTGTTAAAGAGATGCAAATTTATATTAAATTTGATATTAAAAATGTTCGCACTTAAAAAAAAAATTATTCAACCAAAAAAAAAAAAAATTATCTCACCATCCGAAATAATGCGGACAACAAGATTATGATTTTTTTTTGTAAAATTCGCCTGCCATTAGTTGCTACCGAACCCATCCTAATTTCCAAGCCATAATAAAAGATCTAAAAAGCCTTGATCTCGTCTCAGGAACATTGTTTCCACAGACGTCATTCCGAAAGACTTGATGGTTCTACCATCCCGTCAGTCTCGAGAAACTACGCCAAGCTCAAATATGTACACGTATTGTCATGAAACACTTGACATCTACCATCACCTCACACATACTTTTCTTCCACCCCAACACCCGCTCGGCAGGTCTGTGCTAATCTCCATCAATAAAATAAGCAACAATTTGTTTACCACAAATCTATCTCACCTGACATTAATTGATTTAAAGAATTAGATACGTACGTATTAATTCCCCCTTCCCCCCCTCCTTTTCTTTTTTTTTCCCCGAATGTTTTACCCGCTCAAAAATGAACAGAAATAATACTTAACTAGTTTATTACACGCTTTAGAAGGGAAAAGGGACGGTATGATTACATCTGGAAATGGTCAAACACCACCATTTCTTATTTTATCTCTATCAATCGATATATTTCCCCCTCTTTTTAAATAAGACAAATCAATATAAAGCACAAAAAAAAAAAAAAAAAGACGTCATTGGTGAAAAAGGAATTTTTAAAGCTTCCGACAAGTTCTGGAGAAAAAAAAAAGTCATAATGACGTAGTATGTGATGTAAGTAAGGAGGACATTCCAGAATTATCTGTCCCAGCCTTGAGTCTAGGAAACTGAAAAGAACACGCAGTAACTTGACACTCGGCGCGGCACGCCTTCAACACAATAGTTGCACGACGTAAGATCTAAGATTAGAAACAACAACCAACTTCCGTTCTCTTGCGCTTTCGGCTCTCCCAGCTGTCAATTTGGGCGTGACACGTTCTCTCTATGTCCAGTACCGTACTGACCTTAGTGCTTCCATTACGTCCTGACTGTGTCATCTGCAGGCTCAAATCTTTGCCCGCCCAGTCCGTTTGTTTCAGGGAGGAGCTGGAGATGGTGTGGACCAAGATTAGGAGAATAAAGAAGAACAAAGACAGCTCAACTCAGTTCAGTCTCCAGCAGCCCAGAGTCAAACACTTGTCTTTTCTTTTCTAAGACTGGCGTCAGTTTTTCCTGCAAGACTTTCTTGGTTTTTTTTTTTTTTCAGGTCTTTTGACGACTATATCGCCATTCTGCTGACTTATTACATTCAGAACCCCAGGTATGTTCAAGTCTCATACCCATAGAGTCTTCTGTCTTTCGGGCGAACTGAAGTAGATAGCAGTGAACACATTCTACCTATGTGAGGAAGATTTTCTTCTTGCCCAGTCTTTCTGTCAGAGTTCTATATTATTGTCCTAAGTATCCTGAGATAACCCAGTTAAAAGCAGACCTCATTACGACTGCTAGTGCTGATGCCAGCGCTCTGGGATGGTGGAGTCCTCCCCGTGAGAGCAAGTCAGGTCACAGCCCAGGTGCCTTTCGGTCGGGACGGCCGCACGGGGCCTGCTCAGACCAATCGACACACAGACAGAACGATCACACGGCGCTTATTTCTTCACGTTGATTTTTCTAGATTACAGCTTCTATTTGGGCAGGAAAAGGGAACCCAATATTTCGACGATCCTCTGTTCGGATCAAATGTTCAGCCAAGCACAAGCATGCCAAGGTTTTATGGAGCAGGGTGCACGCCTTGAAAAATAATAGTAAAAGTCAAAACCTGGGGAGGTATGGATTGGGGGGGGGGGGGGTTCAATCTTCTGACATGTATCAGATGCGGATAAAACCTGGGGAGGTACGGATGAGGGGTTCAATCTTCTGACATATATCAGACGCGGATAAATAAAACCTGGGGAGATATAGATGAGGGGTTCAATCTTTAGAAGACATGTATCAGACGCGGATAAATAAAACCTGGAGAGGTTTGGATGAAGGGTTCAATCTTTTGACATGTATCACAGGCGAATCAATAAAACTTGGGGAGGTATGGATGAGGGGTTTAATCTTTTGACATGTATCACAGGCGGATCAATAAAACTTGGGGAGGTATGGATGAGGGGTTTAATCTTTTGACATGAATCACAGGCGGATCAATAAAACTTGGGGAGATATGGATGAGGGGTTTAATCTACTGACATGTATCAGATGCGGATAAGTAAAGCTAGCTTGGAGAGGTATAGATGAGGGGTTTAATCTTCTGACATGTATCAGATGATGATAAAACCTGGGGAGATACGGATTTGGGGGGGGGGGGGGTCAATCTTCTGACATGTATCAGATGCGGATAAATCCTGGGGAGGTACGGATGAGGGGTTCAATCTTCTGACATGTATCAGATGCGGATAAAACCTGGGGAGGTACGGATGAGGGGTTCAATCTTCTGACATGTATCAGATGCGGATAAAACCTGGGGAGGTACGGATGAGGGGGTCAATCTTCTGACATGTATCAGATGCGGATAAAACCTGGGGAGGTACGGATGAGGGGTTCAATCTTCTGACATGTATCAGAGGCGGATCAATAAAACTTGGGGAGGTATAGATGAGAGATTTAATCTTTTGACATGTATCAGAGGCGGATCAATAAAACTTGGGGAGGTATAGATGAGGGGTTTAATCTTCTGACATGTATCGGACGCGGATAAATACAACCTGGGGAGGTAAAGGTGAAGGGCCCAGGCTACTGACAACATGTATCAGACTCCAGAGGCGGGTAAATCCAGAGAAGATATGAATGAGAGGGTTTCTCGCTGATGTGGGGTAAGAGATCTCACACAAGGGCGAGGTAATTATCCAGAGGTAACAATAGACTAGATTTTGTAAAAAAGAAAAAAAAAGCATCCATTCAAGGTTGATACACTGCTCGAGTCACTTGTGAAAAAACGTACAATAATCTCACATTATGGCTTGAGAAAACATGTGCGGAGGTCTCTCTGGACTTGAAGTGTGAACAAACAATACACTGCTGACAAACAGCCCTACTATTGATTATGAACTCGTGAAAAGTGAGAAAGAATGTTTACACGGTAATAAAATTAAATAGGAGAACGCGACTAGAACAATCTAGACAGATGCGAAAGACTTTAAAGAATGACCACTATGATAATGTCCATGATACGAAACTGGAAGTCAATTTTTAATCGCATAAGGTGATGTATTTCATGAGGCAGATAGTAATGTAAAGGAATGAAGGACGGCGCGAGGCACTTGTCGGATTAGTAATCTTTAACTAGGTACTCAAAACTAAAATTTCAAATAGTACTCAGGCAAATTATTGCGATTTATCTTGAAAGATCTTTTGAATCTGAGAAATTTTATACCAAATTTAGCTCTATATCTTAATTTTTTACAGAAGTTATGTAATTTTAATTCTTTTTTAAAATGGTGTTTCTTGCGCAGTTGCGCAAAACCCCATTTTTGAGGTATCTGAAATTAAAAAACTTGAAACCATATTTCATTCTTTCTGCTCTAACACACTCTCGATTATACAGGGAACAAACACAATTTTTTTCAGGTGGATTCAAAAAGAACAAAATTACTTTTTATTGACTCAAAATGGAAGAAAATTCACTTTTCACACTTTTCGACAAGGGAGACAAAAAAAATGTGAATTTTTCACATTTTGAAAAATTCATAGAAAATTAACTAATGGGTCCACAAAGTAAGCACAACATTGATTTCTTTATGACACGCTCTACACATTTAGAACAATAGTATGTCTTTTTTTAAAACATTTTATGATAAATAATACATGTTAAAAGCAAAGCAAAAGTAAATTAAAAAAAATAATAATAATAATCAGCTTAAATAATTGGAAAACTCCCCTCAATATGTCCAAAATGAACCATTAGTTACTGTATTAGTAACAGACTTTTGGGACCAATGGTAACTGGGTATAAGGGGAAAAAACGACATTGTAATAGTGAAGGTGGGATGGTGCTTTTCTTTTTTCATCCACAATTCAAGCGACCGTGCATGATATTGATAAAGCCGTGTCGCGGGGACAGTCTACTCGACAAGCTCTTTCGGGCTGAGAAGTTTTTAGTTCCCTAAGTTACCCTCCTGAACTTTTAAGAAGTAGGACCAGCTCTAGAAAGATGAAATGCTACATTCCACATTGCCAATACAAGTAGCACGGCTGTCATCTAGACCCCATCACTGCTTCATTTTCTTTCAATTCTGTTTATAATACATGTAATTATCTTGATCGAGAAACTTTATTCAAAACCAGCGCTGGGTTTAGATGTCCAAATAACCGGTTACAGACCCGCGCAATGACTATAAATCTATATCTAAATACCACAAGCCTGCTGAGGTGAAAGAAATTCAATCAGCCAGAAGCGATTGCCGAACAAGCGTCTGCCATTAGGTTAGGCATTGCACCGAGTGACCCAACGTTTACTGTGTCATCGGTACGGCCGGACTGACCTAGTAATATGTACATTGTAGAATAATGCGAGCCAATAGATTGGTCAGTTGGTCAGCAGAGAACACGTAGAGAGAGACGAGTAGACGAGCGGATCTCGGTGTGGCGCTGTCCAGAAACTGCGCCGGATTTTTCTCTCACGTTGACACAGCTTGAAGCATGATATCCTCACGGTATAGTCTGCATCTCTCAGCAAGGTCGCTCGGAGCCACTCTCTGTCTCTGTCTCTCTCTCTCTGTCTCTGTCTCTCTCTCTCTCTCTCTCTCTCTCTCTCAACATGCAAACCTTGTCTCTAAGGTTAGAATATAATACTGTGCATGATTGTGTACCTAACAAGTCAAACAGTATGCTTGAGCGCACTGGGACTGGACAGTGTGTATGTGTGCGTGTGTGAGTGTGTGTGTGTTGATCACACTTGATGATCAGTTTCACAACAGCCAGCCTCACCAGGTTATTTTCGCTGATCCGCAGTCCGCCATTGGTTAAAATGTAACCCACGGTCAGCTCTGCCCGCCCTCCTCCCACAGAAATGGGTCAGCGCATGAATAACGCAGTGTTTGAAGGTCGCTGTCAAAGTGTCATTGGTCAGTGGTACTGTTGGTAATGTTTGTGACTGTTACTGTTAGTGTTAGTGTTACGAGCAATGGGCGGTCATTATTCACCCAGAAAATAGCAGGCCTACATCGTTTCCGTACGGTACGGAGAGGGATGCGTGGTTGACCTTCAGTTTGAAAAGAGCGCTGAATTTATAGTTTAAATACAGAGCTGCCATAAAATAAAATATGAGCAATAGACCTATACACAGAGCATGTACTAGCAAAGACCTAATCAGACTAAAAAAATTACTCACAATATAACATGCAAAATCGTATCACAAGGAACTGAACAACCTCCTTTTTTTCCTTGCAAGATATATAAGTCCGTTTAAGATGACTCGGTATTTCCAATCCATGCCCACAGAAAACGGCTGCTTTGGTCTTGTTGAGCAAACATTCCAGAGCGGTATAAAGGCTACAGACACACTATTCATACCTCATACATGTAATATAAAATTCCTGACAAGTTCCATCACGGAGGGCTGGGTGATCCCCTAATTTTCAAACCATACGATTCTTCAGACCCAAGACAAGAGATCTAACCGGGAGGAATCGAGCGTTTATGTTCAGCAGTTACTGAGTTAGTAATTAGATCTATGTAGAAACAATACGCTAAACAAACCTTACATGTAATACGCATGTGCCCGAAATTAGTGAAAGTCATGTAACCAGATTTTATTAATTCAGAGCTAAAAATGACTTTCCAATCGTTTTGTCCTTCACCATTTTGATCTTCTTTCAGTCACACTGCGGATGCAGATTTTAATATGCACACAGACCAGATTAGAGACGACTGGAAGTTCAGGTAATCAAAGAATGTAAAGCTTTCGAGAAAATATTTTTCTTATTCTTAGAGTAAGAACTAAGATGTTTCCCTCTATAAAATATTTCTGTGGAAAAAGGGAGTGTCGCTATCAATTATCATTACAGTTTTAGACCCCTGGCAAATAAATAAAGGGAAACAATAGAGATTTTATCTGAAAAAGTCACCTACACATTTTCTGTAGCTTTGAAATAAGATAGCAACTCACATCCAGACGGGAAGAGGGAGACAGGTTGAAGGATGATGGAGGTAGCAGGGAGAAAGAAGGCATTAGGACATGCACTATAATATGTAGCAGATTGTTACTACATCTGTACATGTATGACGCTTCTGAAGGACTGTTCAACGCACCCACCCACCCACCCACACACACACACACACACACACAATTACCCTCAATCTGAATTGTGATGCAGTGTTCTTTTCACTTTCTTACTCTTTCTAGACGTTGACGAAGATGCCACACTTATTCGATAAAGATGTGGTTGTGCGTGGAAGTAAAGATGTGTTTGTGCGTGAAAGAGTCACCTTCTTCGTTTCTTTCTTTCTTTTTTTTTAAAGATTTCAGTGTTGAAGATTCGTGTTCCAACACTACAGTACCATCTCTACTAGATCTAGTACTACAGTCATGTACTGACTCAGTCTCTAGTTCAGAAGTTGGACTTGGAGCTTCTTCCAATTTTCAGTTAAGCCGCAGCACATGAGGCTGACCTGTGCGTGTTGTAGTGACCTGTAGATAGGGCAGCTCTTCCTGACTGCGTGGTGTAACATTGCATGGACCACTCGCTGAGCGACGCAACGTTACACCAGACTGACCGTGGTTCGCCTAATCTTGTTCTCATCACGAGAACAGCTGCCCACCTCACTCCAACTGGGAGCTCGTATAGATCATGGTTTGGGGAAGAGGGAAGAGGGCAGGCCGAGTGGATCTGTGCCAATTCGATCAATGATCAAGTAGAGGATAATTTTAGAAACAAAAATACCCTTGCTCAAACAAATGTCCGATAGCGTCCTTGGACAGTGACGTAGAGGAGCGAATTTCTCCCACGAACCTCCACACTGACCGAGCGACCCAGTGACTGACGGTTTGTCACGGTCCATGCACCTGAGCCGCTGACAATGCCAGCAGTACAAGTGTGGGCTATAATTAGACCGACTCAACACAGCAAGCCGCGGTCAACACTCGCTCGGTCAATATGGAGACCAGCGCCGTGTAAGACTCTTACAAACCTAGGAGACAGCAAACACAACAATGGAAAAACTACTGGGCCTTGCTCTAGTGTATAGAGATAAAGAGCTAAAGGTATGCGTGTTACTGTTACGTGTATAAAACGAAAACAACCATTGTTAATTAACTTTGTGTCCACTTTCGACCATGAGGAAAATGAAAGATAATTTTTTTTGGCGATTTTTTTTTCAACTCACCCCCCCTCCTCCATTTTTTTTTTCTATCTCTCTCTCCCTCCCTGCCCAACTTTTTTGAGAATGTGCTAATTACTACAGGCTGAAACAATGAGGCTGTATTATTAGTAATAAATACTTTAAATCTTATTTCATTAAATTCTTTTTCTCATGGGTTGTTAGAATATATATATATAGTAACTTACTAAGGCAATCATTCAATTCTAAGTTCACCCCCCTCCCGTGTTTTAATTTACCAACTGACATTCAAGAAAATATCTGCAAATCCCATATCAACGACGATTCTTGGCCACAGGAAAGTCAAAACCCTGTAACAATGAAACTTTACATTCAATCTGTGATGTACATAGCTCTTATAATCTGTGTGGTTCTAGTATACTGATACACACAAATTATATGACACAAAAAAACATGGAAGGATTGATAAATCGACCAAGTTCCTTATTAAGCGGTGCATTAGCAACACAGTCGCTTCTTCTGTCCCCACACCCCTCCCTCTTCCTGTTTACATGAACTGCATAATGCATATTTGTATATTGTCCCCAAAACTCGCACAATCTTCTGGTCTTCGTAGTTACCTTGACAGCATAGAATGAGATCTACACGTATTACTAAATTACAATGCAAGTGCAAAGTTCCAACTGGAGCTGAGTCCAGCTGCTCGCTGGGTGTGTCTGTGTGTGAATGGATACAGTCACGTATAGCGATGTAGTGTATCACTGTCTCCTGGTGTGGAGGTTGAGAAACTTCAAGGGCAAAGATAGCATACGGCGGCCATATTGTAGACATTTCTCATTTCCCGCTTGTTGTCGATTCACTAAGAACTCTTACAGTTGAACCTTCCACCATCAAGTACCGTATGCGTTGCCTTTTCTTTCTTTAAACAATTCATTACAGCATGACAATTGACCAATAATGGTAGATGCAATTTCGCTCAGATTGGAAGTAAAGTAAAAACTGACGACTTTCAAGTCGGCCTTAACAAATGAATTCTGTCATGTAGCGATTTACATAATGAGAAAATGCCCCATGGCAAAATCTGTGTTGACTCAAACACTTTTTGGGAATGTGTGTAGTTAGTTATCGGTCAACATGTTCACTCAGTCACGAGGGTGAGACTCTGATAAGGAACAAATTGATACATGCAACATATAACTATGGGGGAGGGTGGCGTCCAATACATATACACTCAGCTTACCTCAAGGGCGTATATTTGCCGATGGCCATACCCAGAGAAAAGGGGTGGGGGGAAGGGGACAGTGAAACGGGTGTGCTCAGCACAATAGTGACGCAGACACCCAAGGTTTCATGGGAACATGTGTTAGGTCTTTAGTGAAGACAAAACTGAACACAATTCTAAAAATAAGTAATACTGAATGCCTTTCTCCCAGGCATGAGAAGAGCTCCACAGCACACAGCATGTAATGTTACGTGTGAACACAGGGGGCTGCGAGAGCTCGTTAGCCTGGTCGGGCAGGGCAGGCAGCTAGGGCTGCAGCTCGCCAACAAAGCGTAACCAGCAGCGCGAGAGGCCTAACGTTGCAGCGCGCCAGCTAACAGAGAGCCACTAGCCATTGCCATCTGACGGGCTAGCTCGCCACAGTTGGGTAAGCTTGGATCACAGACGCCAAGACCACAGGAAGAAGAGCCTCTGGACCCCCTTCAGCAAGGCACGGACCTTACGCTTCGGGCTTCGGCAATCAGAGGTAACACTTAAATCTTGGCCATCGCCATCTTCATAATAATTCATTCAAACTTGCATCATCAACTTCATCGTTGCCGTCGTTAGGCTCGGGAGGGACGTGCACCCCTCCCAGCTCGCCACGTAATGCAGTTTGAACCTGGCCACATGCGCGCATACATGAGTAACCGTTAAAACTTAACAAATAAGTGAATAACAGCTACTAACATCCGATCTAAGATGTTGAGTAGGTCTTTGCCTATTAATATTATTGCAGATGGTGTGATCTAAATGATTTTTACATCTCTAGAGAAACATCAAACATAGCGATTTATCCCCGAGGATGGGGTGGTTACGTCACGAGTGTGTACATGTAGTTATCACACCAGACTGGACTAGCTTAGAAACAGAATACAAGCGCACAGATGTTAACCTACAGTTCTGAAGTTTGGTTACTGTCGCTAACTTTGTCTAATGGTGGAAGTCACAGCTTAGCGCAAATTTTACACAGAATTAAGTTAAAACATGAGCATAAATAACCTAATGAAATATAGTTATGTTTTTGTGAACATGAATATTTGCAGAATTTAGGCTGAAAACAGTTCGCTTCTGTACATTACATAGGGTTACTTGCCACTGGTTTGATTTATTTATATGGGCACCGTACTAACACTACAGTGGCAATAGGACTAGGAGATATCCCAAATATTACTCGTATACAATCTAATCAATACCAATCTTTTCAAAAGTACAAAATTTCTCTCCCATTGAAATGTTCATATCAAATACAAGAATGCCACCTGTATTACTATTACATGTAGTTTAGTAAGTCATGACCTATGACATTTTGAAATTAACACGACTTAGAATTTAGATTCTACATCACAGAAAGCCTACATAGCCCGATATCACCTATTTTAACTTTACTTCTAAATTATCCTTTAGAAGTACAAAATGAGTTCTGATATTAGTTGTCGTGCTTGTTGGCTTGTGTTTAACCAGCAAGTCGATCCTTATCTCAATCATGGACAGCACCCGAGACTTTTCTCAGACTCGGACAGATCTAAAAATCGATATTTGACCAACATACATGCTTGCTTGTTACGTCTCGTCAAACCTGTATTCTTCTTCTTCTAATTTTCTACGCATTTTTCTGCTGAAGCATCTGGAGAGCAGGGAAATTGGTTGAGATTGAGAAAATGAACCAAATGTAATCTAAACATTTTTTTTATAGATCTATAACCTGTAGTACGAGAAAGCTAGAAAACTAGTTAAGTTCCTACGGTCAAAGAAAATCAGTCTACACACTCCGTTTGTGACTAAAGTCCTGCAATAAATGCATCAGTTCTGGCCCTTAACTTGCTTGAATTGCCCCGAGAATTGGTCTCACAGTTTAAGAAGATACTCCGTAGTCTCAGAGAACGCGCTGAACCTACGTATTTAGTCTTTACCACGAGGAAATTTAGGTCAATGTTATGAATTAAACTGACCATAAGAAGTTTAACCAAGTGTGAATCAGTCCCAACCTGTCACTGTCAAATATTGCACGTATACATAATGTAGGATTTTAATAACACGTGTCAGTTTCTAAAACCAGCATATCCTGTACTTGATCATAAAAATTATTTGAGTGCAACATTCTAGCGCTACTGTACTCGCAGAATTACAGAATAAATGTGACACGAAATTAAAGAAGTTTGTTGTTGAGTGCCTTCATCTATTTCTACCCCGCCTCTTCAGCCAGTCAGGAGTGTCAGGATGTCCATAGCTGAGAAACACTTGTTTTGGCTATAGAAAGTCCAACTGTATTATGTATAGCACAAGCGATTCGAAAATTATCTAAGTTAGAACAGAATAATAATGTTGCAACTTGTTGCCGGAGTTTCCAAATATTCTTAATACTATATAGATCTAGTTAGATACAAATTTATTAAGAATGATTTCTACACCTGAGGACAAACAGTTCGATTGAAATTTTCAGATTCACGATAAAAGACACTCCATGTATACATATGAACAGCTTGCTTAAAAAAAAAAAACGCGAAGGAAGATTGATCAGCACAATTGTTGCGACTACCGGTATCATACAGATCAAATGAGTGGCACGAACGATTATCAGGAGGAGACTGTGATACATGTAGTAACATTCAATCTTTCATTGTTTACCACCTCTCAATCTCACGCACACGTTTGTAGCCCTTCATAACCGTACGCGATAGGAAACAAATATTACACGGTGCGTCCAAAGCCTAGCTGTAGATGATGCGGATAATAATAATAATAACAATAATAATAATTATTATAACAATAACAACAACAACAACAACAATAATAATAATAATAATAATAATAATAATAATAATAATAATAATAATAATAATAATAATTATAATAATAGCAACAACAACAACAACAAGAAGAATACTAGCAATAATACGTATATATTATATGTACTTTTATTATCACTTAGGCTTTTCAAGTTAATTTAGTAATTTTAGAGCAGGTGAGGTTTAACTTTAAGGAAACCAATATAGGCTAGCTGAATTTATTGCATAGTCAATTTCTCACGCGCTGAAAAAAAAAAAGAGTCGAGGTCAATTCTTAACGCCCCTGTCCTCTCTGTACATATATCTTGATTTTTTTACTGGGACACCAGTACCCTCAGCTTCAAAAATCCAAGTCCCTCTGCAAAGGCATTGCTGGTGAGGACGCCAGTGTGCACGTCCACATGATATAACGTACATTACATGTACAGTGTATTACTGACTTCCTCCAACACACCCCACGTCCCTATTCTCCAACACCGCTGACATACCGGTTCATCAAAATAAAGAACCGCGTAGGCCTATGCAGAATATATACTAATTAAGTTTTAGAATAAAACAAGTTTGGTCACATTTACAGCATACTCATTCTACTTCTAGAAATTATTTTGGATATATGAGCACAACGTATGGGTTCACCAATATGAGCATTTATAAGTCCCGTGTTGGTAGTGCATTAACTTAAGTATAATTCTTCGCAAACGTACCATTGTAAGCCGGTACATGTGCATGCATACAAGTACCGGTGATTCGATAGGAATATATATATTACTTGATCATTCATTTTTTTGTTACCGCTGCTTTTGTAAGTCTTTCGCTTTAATAAGTTGAATCGTTCATTAGAGGGGAGGGGACAAGCTTGTGTGCGTGAACTGAATGTCTCCTCTATTTCCTCTTGTCTCCAGAGTGAAGGTTGTGGAGAGAGAGCGCGGAGCGCGGCCAGCCAATGACCTGCCCCACAGACCGAGTTTGGCCCGGCTTCCTGAGAGCGAGAGAGCATGTCCAAAGACCTGTCTATGAAGAACTTTCGATTGGAGGCAAACCATGGCTTTAAGAAGTTTGATTCCGAGAAGCGCGGCCCTATGTTGTATCCAGACTCCAGCGCTGAAGTCCGACCAGTCGGCCATGCGAGCAACGAGCTGAGAGTGAGCCACCCGCTTCACGAGTCTCCGGCTGGTCTGAGCGGCCCCAGCGGATTGATGCAGCAGCAGCGTCACCGGCAGCTGTCTCACCCGCAGCAACGTGTAGCAAGCATCAGCGACCAGCAGCAGCAGGCGCAGCACCATCGCCAGCTGCCTCTTGGCGGACCGATGGGTCAGCACCAGCAAGTGTATGGCGACCCCGGGGACTATCTGCGCCTCGCCTCTGGGCAGTCCACTGTAGGCATGTCCGGAATGGCCACTGCATCCTCGCTTTTGGGGCTGGACCCGTCTCTGGGAGTGGGGCCGCCTTATAGTTACGAGGATCTAGATCTAAGTGACCCAGAGACCACCAACGCTTTGCTCATGCGCAACGATCTCATGGTGACCAGTGACTCTCTAATCCATCAGAGAGAGCAGGACCTCAACCTGGTCTCCTCAACACCGCCGGCCATGCCCTCATCGTCTTCGAGCATGCCAGTGCCTGGCTTCCTAGTGCCCAACCGCAGTGTTTTAGCCGCTCGCTCGGGTCTCCTTGGCAGCCATGACCCCCTCGCCATGCTGTTTGATCACCCCTCGCTGCCGCAGGCCAGTGGCTACACCACAGGTGTGGGCAACACATCCTCCATCTTCACGTCGTCAAGTGGAGGGCTTCTTTCACACACCTCCTCCTCTTCTTCAAACTTTCTCATGGATGCGGGAGGCAATGGAAGCTCATTCAACAGTGGCAACATCGGCCCGAACGCCACGCCTTTAAATGGCAACAGCCGAAGTGGAGGCAACTCCAACGGAGCAGGGCACCGTCCCCACCAACAGCAGCAGCAGCAGCAACAAAACGCTCCGCCCCAACACCCACTGGCCTCTAGCAGCACTTTCCTAGTGAAGCAAGAAGCTGACGAAGGACATTTCGTTGATGAGGATGACAGCCTGAGCCGCTCATCCATAAACTCTCCGACAAAGAGTGACCCAAGCCTCGATGCTCGCACGTTTGCCGCACCGTCGGGATCAGACGACAGGAAGCGGGGCATGAAGAGGACTTTGTCCAACTGTTCAGCGTCCTCAACCGGCGGAGGACCAGACGGCGGCGATGCTAACACCAGCAAGTCGTCGCCCTCCTCCCAAAGCGACAGGAACGGAGGAGGCACGAGCTGCGGGGCGGGCGAGGCTTTGTCGCCAGGTACGTCTGGAGACATTTCCAAATCTCCTCCGAACGGCTCAGACAATCTGAAGGAGCTTGACCCCGCGTACTTGGAGAAGAGGCGGAAGAACAACGAGAGCGCCAAGAGGTCTCGGGAAGCGAGGCGCACCAAAGAGGAGCTGGTGGCCTTCAAAGTGATCAATCTGGAGGAGGAGAACATGAAGCTTCGCGCCGAGATTCGCCTCTTGGACAAAGAGCTGGACGAGCTACGAACTCGGCTTTACCAGTGCAACTGACGACAAGTGAAGTAGGCGTGAACCAGCGTGACGTGTGGCCAGCTGAACAGTTTGGTGCTGCAATCAGATGCGCAAGCGAGAATGGTTGTATCGGAACCGGTGTTGTTGTACATATTCTGATGGTTGTGAATGTGACATATGTGAGCGAGAGTGGAACGCTTGGTTACTCCACACCATTCATCTAACGGGTTTTTTTTTTGTGTGTGAAGGAACAAGTAAATTTTGCATAGTTCCGAATTAAAAAGAAGGCTGGATGTTTAATGGATATCACCGCTTTTATAGCGCTAATATAAGAACCAAGTTTATCTGGATCATGTTTAAAAGGTGCTGATGCAGGGTGAATGCCACTTGTAAGCATTAGCCAGCAACTGAACTGCAGTGCTAGATCACATCTTGTGTGTTCATAGCTTTCCAATATATGTCAGAAGTAAATTGTGTAAATTTTGACATGGTCTTACTGACACCTCGAAACTTTTAAATTTTGTGGGCTACATTGTTCTTGCAAGTTTTACTTTGTCTTTGGTTTTAACTTAAGAGGCAGAAGTGCCATGCATGGCATTGACATATTCGATTTTCATGATCTCGTGTAAAGCTGATACAGAGCATTATACACTGTAATCTTCTGCCCACATGTGTCCATGAAGGGGACTGTTTAAAGTGTTTGATGATCTATAGGCAAATATAGAGGCAGTGTTGTGTGCCTTGTGCCTTGTGCCTGCATCATACATGTATCATACATTTATTATGAAATAAAAGCCTACCCCAAGAAGCATCGTGCACCTTTTTCGGACACGCATCAACGAATAAAAAACAAATGTGTTTTCTGGACAGACTTTAAAGCCCACAAGTTTTTAAAACTCTCTCTTCTCCCTGACCCAATGGGTGGAGGGCATCCGTATTGAGATTTAAAAATAATTTTTTCACATGTTCAACATAATTATGAACTATGAAGCTAAGCTGATTGACTTACCTGTCAACCGAAATTTATACTATACAGTTTGAAGATCCTACAAATCAAACCCACGGTTGAAGTTTTGCTATCATTAAGACAATTTGTTTTTACTTCACTTTTTTCATTGCCCTCCAAATCTTTCTGTTACTAAATTCATTCCATTTCAATTCAAGATTGCATGGATGATTGAGGTTAATTTCAGTCACCTACACTTTACCTTGAAATATTTTACAAAGAACGCTTGAGAAACAAGTTTTATAAGTCACTTAAGTTTCAAAGATGGTATGTATAGGCCGACTCTATAAAGGATGCAATGTATTTCTATGTTCACAGTATTTAAATAAAACAACATAAATGATAAAGTCCCTTCAGTGTAATTTATGGACTCTTCGACAATGAGCAATTACAAAGCAAACCACATCAACATTCTCTTCTCCATACACTGGAGTTAAAACTTGACTTTGCTCAATCCGATTTGCATTTTTTTTTTTTAACGAAAAGACTTAATCATGTTATACTGTTATTTGTCTCCATTTTCCTTTAACTTCAAGTTTATAAAATTCTAAAATATTATGAGAAGGAAAAACAGTGAACCCTGAATGCTTGAAATGAACTCGTATACCAGTACAGTTTTTTGGCAGGTCAACAGCATGCCATAAACTGATAGAATACATTACAAGTTATTATTTACACTGGTAAACTATTTACATGATGTAAAATGAAGAATATGATGCTCGTCTTCGTATAATTTCAAAATATCGGCGCTAAATGTATTGATTCTTAGTATCAGCTGATCTCATGAACAATTCTACCAGAATTTTAAGCATAGGTTAAAGGCAACACATGAAATGCAAAACAATGTAAATATTATTCTCCTGATTATTCAGCGAAAATTTTGTTTCCATTTGGCCTTTACAGTAAAATTTTAATTTTTGTGCATGTGTGTGTGTGCTTTGTATTTAATAGTCGACAAGTTTAGAAGTAACCATGGACAAAATCATGAAGACTGACTACGGAAAGGATGAGCAATTTGCTTTGAAAAATATCTCAGAACCACTTGATGTCACATATTGAAGCAATTTTGTAAATGTATACAGGTCTAGACCAACTGAATGATAACTCTCAATAGAATAGTCAATATATATCTTGCTAAATTCTTTGCTCAATATTTAAATTAATAAAATTCCACCACATAAAAATCTTGAATTGTTTGAGAGCAAAGGCTGAAAACGATCTCTCATTTTTTAAAGTGAAGGAAAAGGAAAAAAAATTAAAAGATGCGTCACAATGATCGGTAGCAGCATATCAATTTGAACAAAAAATCTAGCCAGGATGCATTTGTTCTCATAATAATACCCATAAGAGAAGAAAAATGGTAAAAATTAAACACTTAACATGAAGATCACCCATATGTATAACTAAAACAAAAGAGGTTCTTTTTTTTTTTTTTTTAATGTGATTGTAATCTTCACCTTCAATTTCAAAGAGAAACAATCCAGTCATAAGTTCTAGCTTCTTGTATTTCGTTAATATACTTCTTTACTTCAACTTGCAATCTTCATTCAGTCAGTTTGCTTAGGTTATCACATTTTTCAATTGCACGCTATTACAAACTACCATTTGTACAAACAAATATAAGTGCCAGATTTTTCAATACACTCTAGATCTAATATAAACTTGGGTTTTGGGGTACAAAAATTAAGAGTCCACAGATGACATTTCGTTGAAATGGAGTTGGCAAAATTATGTCGCTTATCTAGTAGCAGTTTTACATGGCACTTTTGCCACAATTTTCACATTGGAATGCTTTATAATATAAGCCTATATATTGATCTATGGGTGCTGTAACCATCTCATCCCTTTTTGTGAATAATAATGGATGCTTGCATCCAGTTGGTTCCTGTATTCTCCTATTGATTTACAATGAAAACCATATCTTTTTAAAAAATGAAAGCCTAGTTTTACCTGTCAAACTAGATTTAGAGAAGCAAAATGCATGAAGTATACCAGGTAGTTTGAGTATACTAATTTACACTTATTGCTGAGCCACAAACAGTTTAAATACTCTTGATTTTGAAAATTTGAACGGGACAAATGAAAAAATTTTGCTGATTTGGATCTTTACATTTTTTTTTTTTTAGAGAAAGTCATATAATTCCATTAAACTTCAAATTGTTAGGAGCTTTCTTTCCTGGTTTATCAAGCAGCATTTGACTTAGTTTGAACAAGGTACCAAACTTCTCTGTAAGTTAAAAGTAAATGTGCACACAACTGTCACCAGTACCTGGTACTCAATTTTCTAAATAGAATGTAAAAAATTGTAATGTAACCTTTTTTCCCCTTTTGACACCCTAGGTTATTAAGATCATGGTTCGCATCCGACAAATGCTCAAAGATTTTTTTCCCGTGAGCAAAGAGCTGTTAGCTCTAAGATCTCCCCTGAGAAGTCTGAATCAAACTATTATTTTCAATACATTAGAAAAATTATTAGGATATAGCCACTAACAACATAATTCTACACAGACCAAACAAAAATGGTTCACTGTAAGTGTAAGTGCAACTTGGGATTTTTGACTTGAGGATTGCCAAATTTAAATTATGTTTTGAAATTATCTTTGTAACCAATTTAACTTTGCTGGTATGGTGCTAAAGACAAACAAGAATCTTCAACAACTTGAAAATCTAGTGCCCACTTGAAGGAAAATATGAATTTGAGCCCTAAGTAAAAATAGTTTGTAAATTTATCCATGATGACATGTATGCAAGTTTAAGAAGTGCACTGTATAATAAAAAAAAAATGAGTGTAAAGGATCAATGTACTAAGTGAAGTAACTTTCCTAGCTGACATAATGAGATGTACTCTTACTGTCAGTGTGAGCCAGAATGTGAGAGGATTGACTGGAGTGCAATCACTAATGTTCACAATGTTATTTTTAACTTGATTTCTAAATGTTTTCTATTGCTTTTTTTAAATCTTTGGTGCCTCTGGTCCAGATTTTAAACAATTCGGGTCTACCGGTAAATATCTTATAAATCAACTTGTATTATACCTGAAATAATCACATGGATGCATTAATGTCTATAATCAAGACAGAAAACTTTTGCATTTAATTCATATATGTTACTTATTACTTAAAAACGAATCTTTTGAAATTTTCTTGCATTGTTTCATTCATTTCTTTGACTTGAGGTGCAAAAGATTTTAACATTAACAGATCATAGGTCAGAGTGAACTTGAAAGAGCCAATATTCTAAATGCCGGTACGTGGAGATTTCTCGCCCTTACATTAAAGCCTGAATTTCCAAGAAAATGTTTCAACCTAATAATTGCAATATTTTTTTGTCACTTAAACATTTCTAAATCCTCAACAGTTTTGGTTTAAATCTTCACTTGTTTCACTGATTTGACTGAAGGTTACAAGTCCCTTCACCACAGTGCTGGCTGGTTAAAGGCTGATTTCTAACCTTAACCCTCGTTGGTACTATGACTTAGTCAAAGTTCATGGTATGACTTTATGCAGGACATTTGCAATAGTGCAGAACACTTAAAGCAGTGCTCTTTGTGGTAGTCTGTTTTAAATGTCTCGCTTTATAGAAATTGTGAAAGAGATTTCTAAGTGAAAAATTTTTCAAGCTATAAAATATCTTCTATTTTAATCTACTGTTTGCAATAATACCATGCAACTCAAATGAAATGAATATGAATGTTGCTATAAAAGGGCTGCTTCATATTTTTCATTTTATATATGCCCAAATCTTCACTATTCATTAAATTTGTCCATGACAAAGAACAAGGACTGTCTAAATCGGAACTTTTGCCATGGTAACCACCTAACTAATGAAACATGTCCAGCGGTGGAGAGTGACTGCCAAGATTGTTATGGTTCCATTCCTGAACCAGAGACATTGCAACCCTCAGTGACAGGGACTATAACTGTATACAGCTTCCATCAAGAGTAAATTAATTAAGATCCATCTTCAACTACAGTGCATATATAACCATGAGTAAGATTTGATAAGCTTCGCGCACCTCAAGATGCTGTAAAGTCCTGTTGAGTTCCTGTGATAAAGTCTTTTACCACTGATATATATATCCCAGTATAGAGGTGCATTGCATCTGACAGAGACCACATGATCCGTTTTAAACATAGAATTTTCAGAGAGGTAAAACAATTTTACATATTAGTTTCAACTCTGAATATGGCCAGTGCCTTCAATCACAATGTTGGTAAAAGTGACTGAAGCAAAGCAATTTTTTCTTTAATCAATTATGTATATTTTCTGTTCTTCAGAAAAGACCCATTGTTCATACCATTTGACCTACTGATAACATTTATGATTTAATAATCGTATAAATCTACATGTTAACAGTCATCAATCTGAAAATAAAGTCTCCTTCCAACATTGCATCTCTGTCCTCCAAGATAAAGTATTGTGGATTTATGCTCAGTCTATGCACTCCATGTGAACTGAATGAATAATTCTACTATTAATGCAGAGAAACAGTGTAATCTCAACCATTGGTTAAGACAGCTTGAGAGCATCAGAGGCCAGGCTTTGTGTCCACTGATCTGCCACAAATATTACATCAATTTAGATTTAGACACGCACTTAGCAATATTGTTCTATTTTATTAGAGCATTTAAACACTATGAACAATTTTACCGTTGAGGAATAAAGAATGATAAATTGTCAAAGTAACTATCTGATCTATAAGGCGAATCACATCTTGGCCTTTCTCCCTATTCTAAATTTGTTGTGCTTCATTAACCAGAAAAGAAGTTTTTTTTTTTAATGTAACAACTCCTTTAGCTACCTTATAGAAATCAGCACATAACACAAACTAGAAATACCTTTAGAATAATTTGCACTAGTCTGATAGTGGATTGGAGTAAAATTGTTTTTTTCTAATTCTATCCAAGCTTTTTTAAATCTGTGTTGCAGCTTTTCCTCTCATAATAACTGTCCGTTGGAAGCTGATATAATGTTGGTAACAAAATACACAGCTAAAGAAGCAAAGAAGGAAGATCTTTATCACTACAAACATGCATCAGTATAGCTAAAAATCATCCTTTTTTTTTTTTTTTGAAACATAATGACTTATTTCCTTTGAGGGTTGGAAATTTCAATAATTTCATTTTAATGTTCCCCCTTCTATTGACTGATGCGTGTCTTCCCTCTTTTTTTTAAATCTTTTTTTTTTACTTTTCGTTTTTCCTTTGCTATGCTGACAGTTAAGTTGATAGCTATAGTCATGCAAATCCAACTAATCTCAGCAATAAGAATGAATGGTGGTGGGATCCATCTGCAGGGCAGTCGCGGTCTAGGGTCTAGGGTCTAGGGCTAGCTCTCTCAGTTTACACCATACACACAGATTTCAGGATCAGGAATTAAAGAGATGGACAGCGGGTGACACATGTTTGCTCAATGCTATGGTCGCATACTAGACTACCTTGGTGAGAACAATGGGCAGTTGAAGGGAAATGATATCAGATTAACCTATGTACTGAGGTGACACATGGTACCACAGGCCTACTGACCCACATGATGAAGGAGTGAAGGAAGCAGATGGACATAGTGGGTGACAAGATAGTTGTAAGTTGGTGGCCAGCAGCCACAGCAGGATACTTCACATAGCATGGGAGTGATGTATGATCATTAATATCATAGTGTCAGCAAGTACAAGCTGATTTTTTTCACTTTTTAGTGCATGGACTTGGCTAATTTTTTTATCATATTCATAGATATATTGATAAAGTGCAATAGACATGGAAAATATGTTGATATAATGGAAAATCTTAAGTAAAAATATTCAACTTATTATTCAGAAAGGTTTTAAGTAAAGCTGTTGTTACAAGTGGATTATGCACGTGAACTGTTAATTAGATCTGAGTCTGATACGCCCTAGAACCTTAATACTGCTAACTTTCCTTCAACAGGATTAACCCTCTGCCCAAATACCAAAGTTAGCTTATACAAAACTCAGACAAGGACCTGAGGCGATGGCATTGAATTCAGTAAAGATGCTACAGTGAATCTTGAATAAAAAATATACTCTGGTGTAGTATTATAGCAACAACAACAACAATAATAATATTATCAATAATAATAATAATAATAATAATAATAATAATAATAATAATAATAATAATAATAATAATACATGTAATAATAATAATACATGTAATAAGAACACAAAAATTCCATGACAAAGCTTGCCAAATATGCTTTACAACCAAATGGGCCAGGCCCATAAAGACTGTATAAAAGTATTTCAACAAAAAGAAATACAATATATAAATGACTTGACGATTCGGCAAACAGTGTAATAATTTTGCTACATGGCATGATTATCGCTAAACCCAAGATCTTGTTGTATGAAAAGTGGACAATTCACACTATTCAAAAAGAAGCAAAAAGAAAAAGAGAAGACAAATCATTTCCAGGGATGAAAATGTTCCATGCTTCTACTTTCTCTTGTTATGAAGTCTTGGGTAACAAGTTCAGGAATATTTGGCATTTTTGTTTTTGTTGTACCAACTAGGAGGCTTACATACATAGTATACCTGCATGCACAGATGATTGCATTGCGGCGCAGGACAAAGTCCTAAATTTGTGTGTAAATCTGCTGGTCACATACAGTACACTGTAGTTCATGTGATTCCTTTTTTCACTGAGTTTTGTAAATATAGTTCTTGCTCCAGACACAACTCTTTTAATGAAGCCAAAAGAAAAAAAATAAAGTGATCTATCAGCAATGACATTTCATAAAAAAGAGTTATGTCATATTGTTTGAAGTCATGAGTTCTATTTGCCAATCAGAAGCATTTCAAAGATCTAAACAGAACTCCATCATTTTGTTGTAAATGTTTTCTCATGTGCATTTTTTACATATTCCTTTTTTTTATTTTGAATTTCAAACCAATGTGTATTCTTGCAGACACTATTGCTTCAAAGGCTAAAAACAAAGTATTGCTAATGACATCCAACTAGGTAGCATAACTCTTTATGAAAATGCATTCCCTACACAATCATAATCTCTTTAAGCCCAAGGTCTCAGAGCACAAGCTATTAAGTCATCATCTCATGCGGTGTTAATAACTCACCTTGAGAATGTGTTGCAAAATCTCAGCTTTGATAACTGCGGGATGGGATGCTGTTGCTCGGAACAAGTCTACAACCATAGTCACAGAGTGCTCAGCAAAGGGAACAAAGTTCATGATTACCCAGTCAGCCTGTCAAGCATATTATATCAAGTGTCAACAATGGAAATCTTGTAGTTAGTAGAATATACATGTCCTCATGAGCAGAAAAACATTTAATGGAAAATGAAATGCTGGAAAAAGACAATAACAAAATTTCAATTGAATGTTGGAGGAAATATCATAATAATATTAAGAAACTGATTCCAAGTGAAAAAGACACCTTTCGAATAATCACTTAATTATGAAAAATTGTATAAAAATATGCTTTCATGGAAAATAAAAAAAAAAAATACCTATAGATTTACCTTTTAACAGAGGTAAAGCCCATGCCAGTGAAAATGTGTTAAGGCAACTACTGGGCATCAATATATAGATATTAAGTTTGTTTTTTTTTCAGTTTATTTCATAATTTTATCTTGTTTGGTTCGTAATATTTAAAAAAAAAATGTTTCTGTTGTTTGTGCAGAGTTATGACCCTTCTCATAGGGTCAGGGCTTTACCTGAGCTGAAGTGAGTTAGGTGAGATTGAGTTAGAAAATAGGGAAATAGAAAAGGCAACAGCAAATATGACAAAGATGATTGCCTGGCTGGAAAACAAAATGAAATTTAAAGACGAACCTGTGGGCCTCTGACCACCCCAAAAGTCTTAGTCTCCATATCTCCAAACTTAGGTGCATTGACCCCAAATGTTACAAAGGTGAGCAGCTGTTGAAAAATATCAGGATAGGTGGCTTGCATGGTATCCGATCCACTCTGGACAGCCTGAGAGGTTAAAAAAATGCAAAGATAAAATTAAAATATCAATATAATTGTAGAAACATAACATAATCAGTTTGCGTAGAAGAATATCCTTTGAAGAAAAAAACTGATAGCTTAAATGTTTAAGCTTCAATTGGACGTGTATAGTGCAGGTATTTTTAATATTCATCTTATTTATAAGAGATTGGGTTCACGAATTTGCACTGTAAAAACGTATTATGAAATATAAACAATAATAGTTGTTAGACTTGGCAGTAAGCCATTCTGTGCAAAATATTTAGAATAGTTTTATACTGGCACTCAATGATTCGAGGGGGTCTCATCTTTCAGCACTATCTTGCCTGTCTAAGCAATGAATCAAACAAATAACCAATCTTCCTAACCTGCATCATGAAAAAAAAGTTCTAGCAAAAAAGTTAAATTCATTAATCTTGAAACAAGCTTTCTCTAAATGGTCTTACTAGTATCAGTTTGATATGATTTTCTTACCAACTAGATGAAAAGCTTTATATTACCTTGATGAGAGTATCCATGGCTGCAAGGGATGCCACCTGCAAAGGTGTGAGGGTAACCTCAGGATAAGAAGGGACAATAAATGGAGATGAATCACTCTGCACAGGTACACACAGTGTCCCTTTCAAGACTGTGGAAAGCTTTTGGAGGTCAGATGCATGGAATCTAGATCGAATGTGCTCAAAAAGGGGAGGGAATGTCTGTATCAAAGCTGTGAGAAATTGCTGTGAAGGGAGGTAAACTTTCTTTGAAGAAGATGTACCTGCAGGGGAGCTAATTTCACCTCCCTGGTGCACAGGTGGCTTGGTGACCTCTGCTCCTATGTTGAGCCAGACTTTCCAGGCTGTAGACCAAAGCGGAATATCATCTTCATTGGAATCAGATATGTTTCCCTTGGAATAGAACGCACTTTTTCTGCTGCCAGCACTACCAAGAGAAGAGGTTGATGCACTTGCTTCCCCTGTGCGATTCATTACTTCCCCTGCTGGGGGCTCTACTGTCACCACTCCTGGGGCAACAGGCCAGTGCATGGCTTCAGCCTCTCCAGCATCCCCAGCCTTGCTGCCTCCTCCTGAGGATGTTGCACGGCTTATCTGCAGAATCTCCTGGAAGCTTTTGAGGGCAGCCAGCGATACCTCTGCATTGTGGCACAGAGCAGAGAGTTCAATGTGATCCAGGAGAAGGGACCAGGCTCGAGGGAAATCACCTGGTGGGAACAAAGAAAGCATGATTAGAACTGGTGAGCATAACACTTAAAAGAAGCAAAAACCAAAAATCCAGGTCAATATTTGCATACATCACTACCCTTTTTTTTTCAATAGATATGCCCTCATTATAATTTTCCACTTAAAAATAGAGCAAGATTAATGTAGGAGTGCAAAAATGATCTGATGATGTTGGGTGAATATTTTAGGGTTACTTTGGACATGCAAAGGTTTTTTTAGGGGAATCGGTGACACATATGACTTCAGGCTCTAATGAAGGATAAGTCAAGTACTTGAAGTAAATATTAAACTTCAGGTCTTTTCACCACCCTTTCAATCCACCTCAAAATAAGAGATATCTTTAACAATCAAGGTATTAGTATTTACTAGTAATTCAAGTGTGTTATTTAAGTATATACAGACAAAGATGTATGCTCTTAGTTAAAATCTGAATTAGACACAAAGTAGAGACTTTTATAGGGTGAGAAAAAAGCAAATCAAACACTTTTAAGTCCAGAAATATTTTTTTTAAAACAGTAAGTCTTGCGTTTGCAACTAAACTGCTATATGTATAAAAAGGCAGTACCTAAACCTTGCAGCATCTTCCTCTTGGCATTGAATGTCCTAGCCACCCCGGCCAGAGACAGCACTCTTGTCTCCGCCCATTGTTTCTCGGCTGTATCTCTGGAGTGGTGAATCAGAATATTGCCAGTCGACTCTTTGTCTCTTGTTGTTGATGCGCTGCTGGAGTGTTTCTGGACATTCTCAAGCAGGGGAAACAAAACCTGCACCACAAAAAGAAAATTGAAAGTGTCTTAGATCCATTGAGAATAAGGTTAAAATAAAAAAAAATTATGTCTTTTTAAAACTTCAAATAAAATACTATCTTTATTATCAATTATGATATTTGATGTATCATAGATGAAAACTACATCAGGAAAAAGTCGTTATAAATTAAATTCAAAAGATAGCAAGATTTTATTTGAAATTTTTGAACATTAAACTTACTATTAGAATATTAGATAGAAAAGCACAAATGCATGGTACAGACAGGGCATGAATTTCAGATAGGAGTAAACCAAAATCTTCAGAAAGTTGTGTTAAACGCATTCTAATGTGATGACAACAATCATGTATGGCAGTTTCGTTTTAGGAAATTTCAGTAATTTTAACATTATTAGTACAGGAATATGAATAAAAATAGCACGTTATAAACTTTTATTCTTCTTATTGAATACTGTAGTCATATCACTTTCAAGAAATACAGAGTTCTAATGCCACTTCTGAAGATATTATACTTCAGAACTTTTTTTTTTATGCTTCATAATTGACCTCATATATTTTGGTTTATTTCTAGGTAAAAGAGATTTATGAATAAAAAATTTAACAAGATGAAACACATTGATAAATAAGTTTGTAAAGAAACAATAGGGTCCAAGATATCTGATAGATAAAAGTTATGGAAGCTACGTGGCCTAATTACTTATATACATTTGAAATCCAAAGATATGCTTTTTTTTACAATCAAAAAACAGTTGCTTACTTTGAACTTATTTCTAGTCTAGTATGGTGCTTCCACAATGTTTTGGGATATAGAAAAGTCTTTGAATTAAGAGCAAGGGGAAAAATTTAGGCAAATTTAGATTTTTCTGTAATGGAAGGGGAGAAACTCCACAGTTCTTTTAATTTCCTAATTACTTCCCTTAGTTAAAAAAAGTCGAGAAAAGATAACATGCTTTTGTAAGGGGAGGTAATTAATCAAGGTTAAAAATTGAGCATTTTTGTGGTATTAGTGGCCCCTGTACAACTAGAAACAAGGTCGCCATGAAAAGGGCAATCTGTACTAAATGCTTTTGTTTTTTTTTTTAAAGTGGTTAGATGGGAGACTTTCTTGGGGTGGTTGAAATGGAACCAGATGAGTGAAGGATGAAACCTTGTTCTTAGCTTTTTTTTCTTGTGAAGTCCATAAATTTGAAAGTTTGTATGTCTTTTATCCTTGACCAAACATTTCTTTCAGCTTTTGCAAGGCTACTAAAGACACTTTAGATGTTGGTTGAACAGATTTATCCATGTCGTCTACTTCTCCTCTGACATTTTCTGACCAAGCTCTTTCTTCTCCAACTTGTTGGTCTTCATCCTCACTTAGATAGTTATTGAGGGAATTAATTACGAACAAAAGCTGTTGAAATTTTCTGTCAAGCTTCCTGCAGTCAAGACTCGAATATAGCTCAAGTCATCCACCCTTTTTCCCGTCTCATGTGATATTTCTATTTACTGAGGCCCATTCGCTGCTCAGTCTTGAAAACAATGTTGATTCTCTGCTAAGCCCTGTCAGGCCATGCAGATCCAGATCTGAAAACCACATTGAGTTCACATGTCCTTATTCCCACTCTATGCAGACTCTTGTCAGTAAAGTAGGCACACCAAAGATACACATATTACTAGAAATTTTACCACTCACAGCACAGAATTGCCTTCTGAGTAGCTAGAAATTCTTTTTTTTAGGGGTCTCCTACATAAAATTTATTCAAAATCTATTTGTACAACTTGGATCCAAGTGACAATTTTACATTATACTATAACTTAGGGAGAAAGCATTCTGTAAAAATTCTTCAAAAGTTTGAAATATTGACTTATTGAAAGTCAATGAATTTTATAGAATATTTTCTCCCTACATCATAAAATTTTATCTCAATTTTATTCACTGACTTTGAATTAAATCAAGAGTTCAAATTTTTCAAATCGGGGTAATTTGAACTTGATAGTTTAAACTTCTTTACCAAATAATCATAGATAGATACAAAAACAGAATTCTTTCCTCAAATATTCTCTGTTACAATCTCAAATGGGCGCAACTAGCAATATTTAAAACACAAGAATTCTAGGAGAAAATTCCCCACCTGCCAGAGGACATTCTGCCAGGTTCCTGGCTGCAGCAAGGCACCGTGGGCGGAGATAGTGGAGAAGAGTGTCTGACCCGCACTCTTTCTCACAGCAGGCCGTAAATCAACACAGAGCTCCCCAAGAGCAGAAAACAGGCACATCCAGAGTGCGTCAAATGGTGGTGGAGGGATCACATTGCTGGGACTCCTCGGCAGTACTTGCTGATCACTCTGAGCCGCAGAAAGCTGCTCATTACTAGAGGATGTCTTTGCAGCTGCAGCTGCATCTAACTCATGCTTGATTCGTTGTCGGTTTTGAAAGAAGAAATCTGAGATATTCCACTGCAAAGAAAGCAAAGTTAAAAATAAGTCCAACAGAAAGAACAAAAGTCATAGTAGAGAAAAAGAAATATTTAAGCACATTTAAACATTAGTAGAAGAATGTGTATGACGTAAATTATAAAACGGTATAAATGCGCATGTACTATGTATAAAGAAAAAGGATAAGCAACATAGTGGTAAAAGAGGAATCATTGCACACAAAGCAATTTCAACACCAAACTGCTATGAGTTTTGACTAACCAGCAAACCAATAGCAGTAAGGCTGACATTCAGCTCCTGTTGCTGCAAACCAAACCTCTCTGCCACTTGCACTACAGCCTGCAGGTATTGGGGTGAGATGATGGGAAGGAAGTCCGTAACGACCAACTGTAAACACTGAAATGCTTGTTGAACCAGTTTCTCTCTGTAAAACATAATAATTGAAATACTCTCAATGTTAATTTCATTAAGTGGAAACTTCCCTGATTAACTTCAACATTTCAATTCCTTGTAATCAAACACACAGTTCCAACATTTTAAGTGATAAGCCCATATTGTAAAAAAAAGTTCCTCCTAATAAACTTGTTATCTGAAGTGTCTCTTTTTCAATATTTTAATCTTGCATTCAAAAAGTATTGGAGCTCAGATACCAGTAATTAGCAAAATGATATAAATTATTGACACTAAAGGGCATAATTTAAAATCATTAGATTGCTCTAAAATTCAAAGGAAAACAACAATATCATCACATTAAATGAATGTAAAGAGAGACTGCCTTTAAATCTTCAGATAGAGTTTGTTGTACTATTTAAAAAAAAACTTGATCAGCACTTTATATTTCTATTGTTACAAGATTGATGAATATTTTAAACTTTTTGCAGGAAGTGATATGAATAGCAAATAAGTTATACTTAAAAAATAATAATTTAAAAAAATGAAATAAAAACAAAAGATTGACGATAGGAAAAATCTATGCTCCAATAAAACCCTTTGCCCTCAGATGAAAGAAAAATGTCATGACAATGCTATCTGATTATCAATTGCAATCAAATGAAATTGAAGATAATTGTAACATGAAAGAACATAATTGCAGTCCCTTTGTAGTTTGTAAGTCACTATAAAACATTTATGATAATAGCCACTGGTGGCCATGATAAAATTGGTTTTTAATTTTCCATTCAAATTTTTATTTTTCTAAAAAAAAAAATAATTACGAAAATGGTCTATCTACAAAATCAGTCTAAAAATTTTTTTTCAAACATAACATTGAAAGTGTACTCAATAGATGGCACCCTGAGAGAAGGAGGGATTTAAAATTGTCAATACCCCATCGTGTCGCTTAATTTCAATGTGATTAGATTTCTAGTTTACTCATCCTCTGTTAAAGAGAACTTGCCAAACGTATGCCATGAACATTTACATGGGTGGCAGCATGAAATCTCAATAAGCCTGCAGACTTCTCGATTCTTGGTCACAAAATCTCAAAAAGCCTGCAGACTATGCAGTCCTCTCAAACTGAAGACTAATCATCACTTTGTAAGAAAACATCTTAATTTTACAGCCTAAGGTTTGGCCTACGAAACGAAAAATTTTCATACTTACATTTCTAGATCTGTTTAGTTTTCAGACCGGCACTCAATTTTTTTTTTTTACTCCAAAGGATGACAGGCCGGCAGGTCTTGTCCTGAAAACTCGATTGGCCGGCATGCCGTCCACAGCTGGCCATGTCCCACCCATGCACTTACAAAATGTTTCAACGAACTTTTAACAGAACAATATTTACCAAATTAATGATAGATGGGACACATACTGATGATACTCAAAGCAAATACAATGGGGGTGACTTTACCCTTACCCATGGTCCTTTGTAAGAGCCCCCAATACTCCAAGCACACAAGGCCATCCGTGCAACAGATGGTCGCCATTGTTGTGAAGAATGTGAGACAGGCTCTCCAGCTGTCGGCCACGAATATCGTTATACGAGATGTTTGAAAGTTCTTGTAGTGGAAAGAGGATTGATTGCTGCAATTTCTGGGGGCGCGAGATGAAAAAGCATTTCAAATGGAAGCAGTTATGTCGATCTAGAAAACAGAAGAATGGATATAATCATCCTCATGATGCTAATCTAGAAATAGATCTAGATAACAGATATACTACTCTAGATCTAAATCTAGATTAGATTCATGCATTTTTCTCTTGAGTATAGATCTAGATTAGGTCGCCTGGACGATGTAAAAAAATAATGCGGACCAATCTGAAATAATTTCTTTATTTTAAAATGTATGAACCTAGTTCTAAATCTCGATATATAAGATCTGGATCTAAAAGCAATAATCCAGATGCTCTAATTTGAAGTTAAAAACATATTTCACAAGGCCTACGCACAAGTTTAACTTAATAAACTTATTATCACCACTTACCAGATTTTCATGAAGAGGTGGTTCGAATTTGTAAGCCAAAGCTGCTTTTACCAATGACGTTACTGCCTCAGCACCCCATGACCGCAATTCTGCATGTGAATGTTGGCAGACCTAGGAAAAAAAAAAAAAACGTTTAATGAGTTTATTATAACGTAATATGAATAAAATTACAGAGGCTCCTCTTATGCAACGAATCGAGATAAAAGCCCTTTTCCCCACTATGTGTTTTAATGAAAACAAAGTTTGACGGAAAAAATGAGAGAGAGAGAGAGAGAGAGAGAGAGAGAGAGAGAGAGAGAGAGAGAGAGAGAGAGAGAGAGAGAGAGAGAGAGAGAGAGAGAGAGAGAGAGAGAGAGAGAGAGAGAGAGAGAGAGAGAGAGAGAGAGAGAGAGAGATACATGGATAATGAGTCTGATAGTGTTAGTGCAGCCAACAGGAAAACATTAGTTCAAGCTACGCCTTTTCGCTTTGGCCTCCAAATTACGCCGCAGACCAGTTTAACGTAAATAAAGGTTCTCTTTTGGGAGACGGGTTGCTAGGTCGGCGGCCGGGCTACTTAGAAGATGAAAAAACATTATTACATAAATAGATGTAAAGATGGATGGATAAATAAATGGATTAAAAAAAAATGGATAACTTGGTATACATAACGGCTCATCTATCTCCTAGCGCAACAAAAAACCGGCACTTCTAAAGAACTGCCCATTAAAAGAATGGCCACTTCGAAAAGACACCCTGGTATTGCACAACAGAAAAGATAGATTTTGATTTCAAAAGTGAAAACTCCGAGGGACCATGTGCTCGGTAAAAATGAAATACTTCAGACTACTCAACTGACCATTAAGACTCTAAAAAATAATTATTTCTGGCAAGCCTTGATAAAATTAATGTTTCTTCCTCGAAACATTAACATCCTTGACAAGCGGGCTCAAGTAAGGTGTGTGTGTGTGTGTGTGTGGGGGGGGAATGTCTCTTCGCCGTCTCAGATCTCTTAGGTTTTGTGCCCATCAAATGGCGACTGTGTACGACTGGTATTTTCTACACCGGCAGCTACAGCTACAGCTTTATGTTCTGAATCTCATTTTTTCTGGGCTCATGAATTAATTGTAAAATGGGACGTGTGTAGAATTTAACACTGGCAGTATCTCTGCTTCTATTGCATTATTTAACGTCACCAATCTCGAAGAGTCTAACACGGAGGAGAAGGTTTTTCCGGAAAGACAGGGATGGGGCTGGTGAAATGGGATCCAGAAACACCAACAGCTCAAATGGGGATCGAACCCGCGACTCCCTTATTGTCAATCCAGCGCTTTATCGGATGAGCTATCTGAAGTCTGTCTCATACTCCTGAAAGAGGCTCCTGTTGAAGTGGTTTGGTCTGAGCTGCATCTTATCAGGAAGATGTGGAAGGATCGAATCTTAAGCAACAACGAACCGTCCTTGACCGTGCACGCAGCTCGACAGGACCACTGAAGACTTTCCCCTAAGCTGCTTGGCAAGGAAACTCGAAGACTCATGAAAATGAGTCTATTTTAGGCTTATCCAATTACGATAGAAGCACATATGCCCGAATCAAACAAATTATAGTTTTAAAGTTACAACCCTAAACTTAACTCATGCCTAACCCTAACCTAATCCAACCCCAAGCATGCGTGATATACAAGCACTAAGACCATGTTCGTGTCCTAACCCTACCTCTAACTTTAACCTTAACCCTCACCCTAACAATCATCCTAAATCTAGTCTTCACTCTAACCCTAACCCTAACCTAAGCCAACCCCCAGCACGCGTGATACACAAGCCCTCAGACCATGCTCTTGTTCTAATCCTATTCCTAAACTTAACCTTAACCCTCATCCTAGCCTAACTCTCATCCCAACCCTCACCCTAACCTAACCCTCATCCCAACCCTCACCCTAGCCTAACCCTCATCCCAACCCTCACCCTAACCTAACCCGCATCCCAACCCTCACTCTAACCTAACCCTCACCCTAACCTAACCCTCACCCTAACCTAACCCTCATCCCAACCCTCACCCTAACCTAACCCTCACACCAACCTAATTCTCATCCCAACCCTCACCCTAACCTAACCCTCACCCTAGCCTAACCCTCATCCCAACCCTCACCCTAACCTAACCCTCATCCCAACCCTCACCCTAGCCTAACCCTCACCCCAACCTAACCCTCATCCCAACCCTCACCCTAACCTAACCCTCATCCCAACCCTCACCCTAACCTAACCCTCACTCTAACCTAACCCTCATCCCAACCCTCACCCTATCCCAACCCTCACCCTAGCCTAACCCTCACCCTAGCCTAACTCTCATCCCAACCCTTACCCTAACCTAACCCTTATCCCAACCCTTATCCTAACCTAACCCTTATTCCAACCCTTACCCTAACCTAACCCTTATCCCAACCCTTACCCTAACCTAACTCTCATCCCAACCCTCACCCTAACCTAACCCTCACCCTAACCTACCCTCATCCCAACCCTCACCCTATCCCAACCCTCACCCTAGCCTAACCCTCACCCTAGCCTAACTCTCATCCCAACCCTTACCCTAACCTAACCCTTATCCCAACCCTTATCCTAACCTAACCCTTATCCCAACCCTTACCCTAACCTAACCCTCATCCCAACCCTCACCTTAACCTCACCTTTATCCCAACCCTTACCCTAACCTAACCCTTATCCCAACCCTTACCCTAACCTAACCATTATCCCAACCTTAACCTTAACCTAACCTTTATCCCAACCCTTACCCTAACCTAACCCTTATCCCAACCCTTACCCTAACCTAACCTTTATCCCAACCCTTACCCTAACCTAACCCTCATCCTAACCCTCACCCTAACCTAACCCAACCCCCAGCATGCGTGATATACACCAGCACCCAGGCAAGGTTCGTGTCCTAGCGCGACCTGGTCACAATTAGCGCTGGAGCAGACCTGTCGGTGACCAGTGGAGCCAGACTGATTGGGCAGGGG
>JAWDGP010006203.1:55000-72500 GCA_033675545.1 Elysia crispata | reverse complement strand
TAGATTATTATTAGGGTATCATTGGATCAAGTCTAGATTATTTTTAGGGTATCATTGGATCAAGTCTAGATTATTATTAGGGTATCATTGGATCAAGTCTAGATTATTATTAAGGTATCAATGGATCAAGTCTAGATTATTATTAGGGTATCAATGGATCAAGTCTAGATTATTATTAGGGTATCAATGGATCAAGTCTAGATTATTATTAGGGTATCATTGGGTGAAGTCTAGATTATTATTAGGGTACCATCGGGTCAAGTCTAGATTAGTATTAGGGTATCATTGGGTCAAGTCTAGATTATGTCAGAGAGTGAGATTACGTTATCATAGGCTCCAATCTGGTCAGATAGTTAGTTTAAAATTAATCTGCAACATAGTTCAGTGTCAGCTTGTTAGGAAAAGAGTTTAAGGTAACACCTCTTCCTGTAGTGGACAAGCTGTATCAGAGATAAACCAACTGTCAAGATTAAAGATGTTCAGGTGTGAACCGTGTCACACAGCGTGGTGGGTGGCCCTTACACTGATGCGTCTGTCACAGCAAACCACAGGGCATGTAAAATTAGAATTAAGTCGACCTCGCAAGACAGGAGCGGATGTTCCGAATAAAAATCTTTTCTAACACGCACGGTTTGACAGAGGGTCACGGAAAGCACTCTTTATTCATTCACCACTGAACAGTGATCTTAAGGCCACCACTAGCGCTCTTCGCTTGACAGAGGAACGACTTCTAGTTTCTACCGAACTCGGATCAAAATTAGACGACTTGGAGCTATACCAACAAAAACTGATAAACACGCACGCACACAATTAAAGGCTAAAGAAGAAAAAAAAAAGGGGGGGGGGGGGCTTCGAGGGCTTGAAGAGAATAAAAATCATCTAAAGCAAGAAAAGGATCACGCATAGTCTTGGTTTCCCCAGGAAACGGCACAAGATTTGCTTGGATAGGCAGGCGGAAACACTGACAAACACTGACAAACACTGACAAACGCCAGCTAAACATAACAAAGTGTTTGAGCCTGGCACTAATTGCCCTCAACATCCACCACACAGTCGACGTAAAGATGGCGTCGGCACCTGTGGCACACGTCCATAGTTTTGTACGGCATCATTAACACATATTTGGAGGTGTGGCCAGTCTGTTTGGTTACTTGCCAGGTGGGAGACAGCACGTTGGCACGTTGGTTCAGCGCAGACTTCTTCTTCTTCTTCTTCTTCTTCTTCTTCTTCTTCTTCTTCTTCTTCTTCTTCTTCTTCTTCTTCTTCTTCTTCTTCTTCTTCTTCTTTTCTTCTTATTATTATCATTATAATTACACAATCATCATTATCATCAGCATAATTATCATTATTCTTATTCTTATTATTATTATTAATATCATTATTACCGTTATTATTATTATTATTATTATTATTATTATTATTATTATTATTATTATTATTATTATTATTATTATTATTATTATTATTATATTTTTGTCGCCATCATCAACACTTTCAGCATCACCTTCATTTTTTTGTCGTTGTTTTTGTTGACAGTGTTGTGCCCTTAAAACAATAAAACGGACAGAATAGCAACATAGAGGGAGGAGTGAGATCAGGAAAAACTTGTAAAAATCCCACACAAACATAGATGTATGTTTAAGACAAATTAATTAAATCCTTGGCTTAAATAATGCAAAAACACACATTACTTGTTCATTTGCGTCGACTAACATTATTAAAAATATTAACATAAAATAATCTTTTGAATAGCCTGTTTCGTATGGCTCTAAAGCTTGGACGTTCTAACTAGGGAGGGTGTGTGTGTTGTGTGTGTGATTGTTTTCAACATTTCCCTCTAGGACCAGGTCGAGGCGATGTAATGACTCGCTATGATCCCAGAGCTTCCCAATGAGCGGATTAGCTGAGGATTAAGAGAAACCAGATAAAACACGCCATACCATCAGGGATTAGGGCGCATTATCAAAGATAACGGCAACCTTATTATAATTATCAGCGCGTTTTGTCTAGTCTACAAGATATTTCTTTCTTTTTTGTTTTGTCTTTGGCTGACATCACAGTCTATAGAAACGGTAGGTCATCACCAAGCTGCTTCGATAGATATATAGAGATATATACATATATGTGCGAGAGAGAGAGAGAGAGAGAGAGAGAGAGAGAGAGAGAGAGAGAGGGGGGGGGGAGAGGGAGAGAGAGAGAGAGAGAGAGGGGGGGAGAGGGAGAGAGAGAGAGGGGGTGGAGAGGGAGAGAGAGAGAGGGGGGGTGGAGAGGGAGAGAGAGAGAGAGAGAGAGAGAGAGAGAGAGAGAGAGAGAGAGAGAGAGAGAGGGGGGGTGCTTGAACCTGATATAGATCTGGTTCTTCGGAGAAATTCCTCTTTAGGTCATTACAGTCTAGTGATACTTGTGACCTTTACGACTATCTGAGTGTCACAGATTTTGGACTAACTATCAAAGGAATACAGAAGGGGAAAACGAAGCTGATGGTGATAGTCCTAATTTTCTGAATTCATTAACTCATAAAAAACTGGTAGGTCTCTTTGTTATAGGAGATGAAAACATGAAAAGTACTAGGTTTGCAAATTTCGAAGTGCAGAATTCAGAAATACAATTAAAAGATTCGTATCACGCTATGCATGAAAGGTATGGAAATAACTACAAGATAATGTGCCTTATAACGCAACAAATATTGGTTTCCGAATGACCCAACTAAAAGTGAATATTTTCTTTCGTTTTTTTTTTTTTTTCAAAATGACTGTGCAATTTGATAGGCCGAAAAATTATGCCGTATGACTATGAATTCAGAGAAAAAAATTGTGAGAACTTTGAATCTTGCCCTGCATGCTTAATTACATAAAATAAAACACACCAGATATAGCGTAGCGGTAACCATAAAATATTCTTTATTGTTTTTCAACCTAGAAAATTTTAATCTTGACAGAAGAGTAGACCGTACTATAATGTAACACTAGCGGTCACCACAGAAATCTTTTAAATCAAAATCCAATCGCTGAGGGCATTTTGGCATCGGGCAGTCACGTGGCCTGGTCACCCAATTTCCTCAGACCGGACGCTGTCTGCCTTGACACGTCACCATCAAGGCTAGAGTTTTCATAGACTGAATACGCGTCCTAATCTCTGACGGAAGTCAGGCTGACATAATTATATCTCCAGACCAAATATAGAGAAATAGTCGATACTAGAATAAAGTCGTTGGCAGGTGCCCCGTTGTACATGCGATGAGTCAAACTTCCCCTCCTGAGCCCCACATTATGATGATTCCTTTACCTAGCGTGGTGACTACTGACTGTACAATACATGCGCTCTGCTGGGTCGCTATGGTGCTCAGAGAGAGAGAGAGACACAGAGAGAGAGAGAGAGAGAGAGAGAGAGAGAGAGAGAGAGAGAGAGAGAGCGAGAGACAGAGAGAGAGAGCGAGAGACAGAGAGAGAGAGACAGAGAGAGAGAGAGACAGAGCGAGAGACAGAGAGAGAGAGACAGAGCGAGAGACAGAGAGAGAGACAGAGAGAGAGAGAGACAGGGCGAGAGACAGAGAGAGAGACAGAGAGAGACAGAGAGAGAGACAGAGAGAGAGAGAGAGAGAGAGAGAGAGAGAGAGAGAGAGAGAGATTAAGGAACAGGATTAATAGCTTTAAAAGATGTCGAGAGAACCAGAAAAGACCAGCTTTTATTCCTTCAGCTGCTCGGACTCAGACGGACAACAGTTTATTCTTTTAATTTGCGTGGGGCCGTCTAGACGCAAGAATTTCAGAGGCGTCAAAAAAAAAAAAAATATCAAATCAAAGGTACAGAAGAAGTCATTCATTTTCGCCAGTTTGAGAATTGTCCGGATCAAATACCAAAACAACTAAATCTTAATTTCGAAGCTAGTAATGATCGACCTAAGAGAGGAACAGTGACTGTTACACACCCACACACACACACACACATCCACACACACAGTAATATACGGTGTTTCCCGGTGTGGGGTTTTCCCACTTCCTTCATCAGTTTTTCCAGCTTATCTTCCTGTTATAACAATACCAAGCGGTAAGCCGAGACTAAAGACCGCGATCTGAGATTCCAATAGATTTCAGCTGCTTCTAAACGTCTAAAGATGGCGCGATTCTACTTACTGTCTAAGATTCGGAGGGCGGGCTGGAAGGCCTGGTGATGAATTCTATGATGGAATTAAATATCAGGTCTGCATCAGGAAAAGAACGTAGCTTGTGGTAAGGCTTGGCGTGTGAAATAGATCTTCGATATCAGTTTCCAGCCAATCAGATAAAAACACTGCATTTATACCTAGTGTTGTATTTCAGTGCCACCATCTGTCGGGTTGGAAGACGTTATCGCATTCCACTAGGAATAAACTGCGATCTCCTAGACCAGGTACAAGAGATCTACATCACTCCTGGCTTGTCTGCACCTCGAGACAGACTCTCCTAGTGTCTTCCTATTTTTCATTTCACCACGAATGTCGATTGACTTCATTTAACAAATCCTGAAATAATCTTTCACCAGCGATAAGAAAGAGCCAGAAAAACCATTGGACCGAATTCCTGAGAGATATTCGAACCACATGTTTTATTCCTCTCTTTGAAACTTAAGTGTACCATAGCTTAACAAATGTTTATTGCTCAAGGAAAAATGTTCATCTAGTCAAGATGAACTGATTTTTATGATAAATTTTAAATAGCATAGGATGTCTCTTGAGCTTTATCGGGGTCACAATTATCTATTAAGCTCCCGTATAATACAACATTACACATGGAGAATACGTGTGTGCAAAAAATACATGTGCATGCATTGAAATAACGAGCTGCCTTTGGAAAACGTGGGCCATTGAAAGAATTCATTGAGCCAATATAAAGAGCCTGCGTTATAGTGGGAAGTTTCCTACGACTACACGGTACACATTGTTCTTTCACCTACAGCGATGACAAAAACCATCTGAAGCGAGCAGCGCGTAATTGTTTGGGCCCGGCAACCATCGAATGTCGGAATGCGACGTCGGGCCAGAGAGTCAAGTAGAGATGGAGCTCTCTAGTTTATCTCTGGAGCTCTCTAGTTTATCTCTGGAGCTCTCTAGTTTATCTCTGGAGCTCTCTAGTTTATCTCTGGAGCTCTCTAGTTTATCTCTGGAGCTCTCTAGTTTATCTCTGGAGCTCTCTAGTTTATCTCTGGAGCTCTCTAGTTTATCTCTGGAGCTCTCTAGTTTATCTCTGGAGCTCTCTAGTTTATCTCTGGAGCTCTCTAGTTTATCTCTGGAGCTCTCTAGTTTATCTCTGGAGCTCTCTAGTTTATCTCTGGAGCTCTCTAGTTTATCTCTGGAGCTCTGTAGTTTATCTCTGGAGCTCTCTAGTTTATCTCTGGAGCTCTCTAGTTTATCTCTGGAGCTCTCTAGTTTATCTCTGGAGCTCTCTAGTTTATCTCTCCAGCCGTCAGGCTCTACGGTGTAACATGAGAACCGCAGGAGGTGCCGCTAGCCAGTTCGCTGGGAATCGCCGAGCTAGCCGGACGTGAATTTCTTCCTATCGCCTCTGGACTTAATTGTGTTGCCTTCTTCAATGAGGATTATTAGCACTATGCCATTTGCGTGAACTTTGTGCCTTTCAACACATTACAATTTTCTTAACTTTGCATATACATCATCACCTTGCCAAGGTAAGCCTCGCTTGCTTCACTTATAAACCGCGCTCATCTGAGGTTACCTCCCATCCCACTCCAGCGGTTACCGCGCGCGGCTTCCCCGACTGCCCGCTGCTGGATCGAGCGGCTTCCCCGCCCGGAGATTGGCTGATTCCACTCGGGCTTCAGCCAGTAGAACTAGGTAGGCTTCAGCAATCCTCCTCGAAGCGGTTTTTTTCCCTCATATTTTCTTTCTATTTTTCATCATACCATGAGAAAAAGTCATATTTTGAAAAGCCCGTGCGAAAAATTCAAATGTTTTGAATGTAGCCACTAAGCGCTGCCCAGATGAGGCAGACCCTAACAGTATCATCTGGGCGGATTGAAGCGGGCAAAGCCAGGCACGGCCGGAGTCACGTGGGCCTAATGCCAGGATATAAGCCCCAGCAAAGCTTGATGGTCAGATCCTAGAGCCGTCACCCTGAAACCACGGCCTGCTAAGATTGGATACTGCCGTGGAGATGACCTGCGAGATTTGGGAGGAGATTTTCCCCAGATTGTAATTATGATTGAGATGAAGCGGGATATGAACTGCTATCATGGCCTTCATTTAAAGAGAAACAAAATCTATTTTCGTTTCCTTCCTCCTAGGTTGTTCCAAGCTGTCACGGAATTTTACAGCAGAATCTTATCTTCAAGATCGACTGTTGGAATTAATTGTTCTGTCTCTGTGTTTCACGTGGAGGAAGGGAGATAAAAAGTTGGAAACAGAAACGACCAACAGATTGTAGACAAAATAAATCTGCTACTAAACTGAATTATGTTGAGGATGGCAATGTTTAGGATAGTGGTTATTCTAGCAGAGGGTGAAGTTGGAGGATGTCTATGATGATGATGAGAGTGATGGCGATGATGATGGTGATGATTATGATGATGATGATGATGATGAGGATGATGAGGATGATGATGGTGAGGATGAAGTTGGCGGGCACTGCAGCATGTTTAGGAAGAAGACGCAGGAGGCGGGGGAGGGGGAAGTGGTTGAGCCACTGACCGGTCTCAAGCGGGGTTTAATAGATTCTTGTCTTGCTGTGATTGACCGAATCATCTAAGTTTAATATTATCTATGTTTAATATACATGTATAAATAAACGTTATACACGTACAAATAAACAAAGCCATATAACCTTAGCACAATATACGACACGGTCTCAACCGGATGGTTTCAAAACATAAATTTTGTAATGTGGACGATAATATTGTACAAAAAGGAACATATATATATATATATATATATATATATATATATATATATATATATATATATATATATATATAAATTAATAATAATAATAATAATAATAATAATAATAATAATAATAATAATAATAATAATAATAATAATAATAATTATTATTATCATTATTATAAAATATAAATAATATAAAAACAACAACAACAACAACAACAACAACAACAACAACAACAACAACAACAGCAACCAACAATCATAAATTGTCAAAGCGAAAGAAGACGACAACTTGTACAAGTAAGGAAGCAAGGGGTACGCGAAGGGAGTAAAAAAGATGTTCAGTCTTGAATACCAAATTTAGGTCGCTGGTTGTTTTTTTTTTTTTTTTTTTTGGGGGGGGGTTGGTTATATTTCCACCCACCCACCCACACACACACCAAGCCATCAGCGAGGACCTGGCGAGGGAAGGTCCAATCATCTGGCGCTATAATCCTCGCACTGCCTGACCACTCCAGGTACCTGACGGCACGTGGGACCGACCGGTCATCTCCTGTGGTCATCAGTACAGATCTCTGCCCAGATAGGGGAGGGGGAGATGGCGCTCCCACAGGATCCGCGCTTCGAGCCGCTCGCTCTACAAGCTGCGTCCCACCGGACAGGGAATCAAGAGATACGAGCTAATTACGACCAGTTAACGGGCTACTTCCAGGCTTCGATCCGCGCATCTCGACCCCCCGTTGGTGGTGGCTGATTTATTGTGTCGCTCGGGGATTGAAGGAGAGAGATGAGGGAAGACAAATAGAGAGATAGAGACATAGATAGATAGACAAATAGATGGGCAGGTAGGTAGATAGAAATATAGACAGATAGAAGGATAGATAGATAGATATTTAGAGAGATAGACAGACAGACAGACATATAGATAGATAGAAAGATAGATAGATAGATATATAGACAGATAAATAGATAGATTAGAAGACAGATAAATAGCAAGATAGACAGACACATAGGTAGATAGATCAATAGATAAACATATACAGATAGAGGTAGATAGATAGATAGATAGATAGAGAGAGAGAGAGAGAGTGAATATTTATCCTAGGAGAGGTTAGGGAGAGAGGGGAGGATACGAAAAGAGCAGGAAAAGAAGAAATTACAGCCAACTTTTGCTACTTCCCTCAACACTTTGTCTCGTCTACACCATGCGAGTGTTCAATACAGACTCTGTTACGATTTAAACCTAATGTGACCTTTTGAACATTGAATTCAGACCAGTTTGGAAAATAAATTGAACCTGAGAATATGCCACACCGGAGAAAAACAGCAAAACTATTTTTGTAATACTCGCAACCACCGTATCAGATTAAATATACTGATAAGTCACTTGTCTTACATCGTGGTCTCTCTTTTTCTATCCTCTCTCTCTCTTTTTCTCCAGTCACTCGTTTCATTCTTTTCTGCTTTTGACAGGAGAAGATGTGTGTGTGTGTGTGGGGGGGGTGACGTGGAATCGGTGTTCATATTAAACCTGATTTCCACATCTTCAGTTCTATCAACCAAAATGTGGATTCATGAGATTTACATATCTTCAGTTCTATCAACCACAAAATGGATTGATGAGATTTACACATCTTCAGTTCTACGGAGTTAATTGATTGTGGCTTCTTCATTACAAATCTCTTATCCTGCTGAGAATTACACAAAGTCCACGACGAGGTGTGGGTCATGCTCTGAGCATCAAGCCAGCTTGGTCGATAAGCATAACAATGGGAGATTATTTCCTTTCCTCTTACATGCTGGAACGCAGACTTTCAGGATTAAAAAAAATGAATCGAATGATGATTGTTAAGGTTCGACAACTACGCGCCTAATTGCTCCTTCCCGACACGATATTAATATTGTCTTCGCCGAACAGCTGAGGCGAGTGGACACAATTTACTCTCCGTAGGCTAGGGAAAACAGTCAACTGGACATGACCTATTTCTGTCTCGTGGACAAGAGAGCACAGCACACTCGTTTGACAGCTGAGCCATCCGGCATCTCGAATCTTCGGCACTAGTCTCTCTATAACGCATCTCCATATATTATAGGAAAGACTAGTTTTAAGGAGCCAACCCCCTAGATTAATCGTAAAGTGTTGACTTTTTTGGTTGAAGTGTTACAGTGAAGAAAAAAACCTATCGGATCATTTCAATTCATATCAACGCATTTTATCAATATATTTGCCGCCTCCCTGGATCCGTCGTTTATCGTATGGTGCTAGAAAAACTGTAAGTTAGGAATAAATATGTCCAGGTAGCTCGACACACCACAGAATCGTTGCTCGAGAAAATATCTGGACGAAATAAAGCAGACAGTTTATACGAACAGCCTTCTTTCGAAACTGTATGAAGCCGACCTGCTAAATCTTGGTTGAGACCGAAGAAGTCAAGCATCATGGTAGCCGTGTTCTCCTTAGTGAAATCCTGTATGTACGCGGAGATGGGCGCAAATCGTCCGGCTGTGTGATCCAAGCCGCTGCCATTGGCCATTCCAGCTTAGAACCTGACCACTGTGGATAATTGGACTCGGCTATTGCTAGTAATGATGGTAGCCAACGGCCAGGCGATACTGGTGGCCGCTAGGATCAAGTCCAGGTCATTAGCGAGACACGGGTCAAGCCGTGAAGATTGGACACGTTGAGCAGGGAACAATTGAACGATCATTAGGATCACTTTTTTTTTTCGCTCTTTACATTAATTCCAAGTTGGCATTTAGCGTTTCTTCCTTCTCTGTGCTAGATTCTTAGCAGCCTGATACATGTTTTATATCGGTGGACGCCGATTGATTCACTCGAGCATAAGGTCTACGGAATTCAGCTTGTAATACCTTAAATTTTTAAATTCAATCGAAGCGACATTAGAGGAATTTCTACGCTATCACCTCCTAACTGACAGGAATAAAGTTTGCAGAACTTGAACAGATGTCAGCTCCAAGAGAACAGCAATGAAAATAAAATAAAAAAAAAAAACCTTGAGAAATTCCTAAATGAGACCACAGTATCGTGAAGAATCTAATCTCATAATTGAAATAGCTAAAAAGTGACGCCTTTGATCTGGGCATTATTTTGTAGAAAGAGAATTAAGTTCCTCCCCGTCTTCTAAAGGCGTTTTGAACTACACAAGAAAAAAAATTGACATTGGATCAGGTTTGGCCTAAGCAGAATCCATGAATCTTAATTTCTCCCTTTCAAACTCAAGATGGAAAACAAAACGAAAAAAAAAATGATGGCGTGTGAATCACACAAGAATTAGTGGATTTAAAATCACGTCCTATATATGCCCCATTTTGCACCTTGTTAGGTGGCATATACATTTTAATTCACCTCCCTCTCTCCTCAGAGATCTTTCTCCCGCCCCATTGTACACTCAACATACGGCTGGAGATTTCCGGAGAAACCAGCGAAGTCCTTCCACGTTTGATCAAGATTTCCTGTTTTTGGTGGGGTGATATGAAACCACAAACCTCCTCATATACTGGATCAAGATCACCTGTGGTGATTGAATTGGCAGTAAAGATTTCCTTATGAAACCCTTTGAGTCCAAATGAAATCTCCGCGAAAACAGCAAACAATATATCGTTTATAATTTCACCTCCCGTGTTTTCCAATTTACCTAAGTAAGATAAACAGAGGGCGAGATTCCGACAGATTGCTCTTATGTACAAACATCCCAGTGAAAGATGAGTGATAAAATGGTTAGAGGTTTTTTTAATGAGAGTTGGGGATAAAATGATAAGGAAAATAAGGCATACAGCCAAGAAAGGCAGAGAAGTAATTATGGATACCAGTATATGATACCTGATTAGATCAGACAGCTACAATGAGTAAGAGAGAGAGAGAGAGAGAGAGAGAGAGAGAGAGAGAGAGAGAGAGAGAGAGAGAGAGAGAGAGAGAGAGAGAGAGAGAGAGAGAGAGAGAGAGACAAATACATGCAGAATGAAAATTCTAGCTTGACGTCCAAGTTGGACCAATCATCTCGTGAACGGCCATCAGTCTCAACTGAGCTGTGGTCAGTGTTGAAAGCGAGCAAGCACTGGTTCCATCAGTGAACTGTCAGGGTGAGCACAGATTGAGCCACAACCTCTCACAGCCACTCACCCCAGGTGATGCCCAATGCTCGTCAATCAGAATCCTTCTTATAAAAACATCAAAATTCTATCATGACAGGAGGGCAAAAGGAAAAAGGGGTGGGGGTGCGTCGATGGAAGTATCCCAATATTGATTCATGTCAGTTCAAAACACAAATAGTGTTTTTGTGAAAAGCAGAAGATGGGACACAACAGAATCTTACTGCAGATGGTAAGTTCATTTTAATGTTTCCTTTATGCCGATCGCAAAATGTAAGCTAACTCCATTCAAAATAAACAATTTGGAGAATTGAGAATCTCCACGGTAATTAGTATTATTCTTTGTTCAAAGTCACAATCGCTAAAAACTTCAGTCGATGTAGAAACGTAAACGTGAAATGGAGAGAGAGAGAGAGAGAGAGAGAGAGAGAGAGAGAGAGAGAGAGAGAGAGAGAGAGAGAGAGAGAGAGAGAGAGAGAGAGAGAGAGAGAGAGAGAGAGAAGCTGGTTACACCTGGTGGAGTGTGGCTGAGATGATCTTCAAGGCGTGGCCCAAACATAGACTTTGTCATAAGAAAATCGAGTACAGACTAGTTACGCACTCTTCGGTTCTAAGAATAGCTCCGTTCTACAACTTCTCTCTCTCTCTCTCTCTCTCTCTCTCTCTCTCTCTCTCTCTCTCTCTCTCTCTCTCTCTCTCTCTCTCTCTCTCTCTCTCTCTGTCACTCTCTCTCTCTGTCTCTCTCTGTGTCTCTCTGTCTCTCTCTCGGTCTCTGCCTCTGTCTCTGTCTCTCTCTCTCTCTGCCTCTCTCTCTCTGTCTCTCTCTCTCTCCCCCCCCCCTTTTTTCCCTCTCTCTCTCTCTCTCTCTCTCTCTCTCTCTCTCTCTTTCTCCCTCCCCCCACTCCCTCCCCCCCCCTCTTTTCCTCTCTCTATTAGAGGAGAAAAACAAACACATAATGTGGAAGGAAAAGGACGAAGACAAAAAAAAAAACATGAAGAGGGAGGTGAGAAAAAATGATAATGCACAGAGAAAGTGGATGCAAAGCGAGTGAGAGAGAGATAAGAAGAAGAAGAAGAAGAAGAAGAAGAAGAAGAAGAAGAAGAAGAAGAAGAAGAAGAAGAAGAAGAAGAAGAAGAAGAAGAAGAAGAAGAAGAAGAAGAAGAAGAAGAAGAAGAAGAAGAAGAAGGAGAGCGAGAGAGAAAGAGTGAAGGACAGGTATATCATCGCGGAGTACCATCGCGCCTTTGCTCAGGTGCAGACTAGATCTAGATCTAACACTGCCCACGGCTCAGGTGCAGACTAGATCTAGATCTAACACTGTCCACGGCTCAGGTGCAGACTAGATCTAGATGTAACACTGTCCACGGTTCAGGTGCAGACTAGATCTAGATCTAACACTGTCCACGGCTCAGGTGCAGACTAGATCTAGATCTAACACTGCCCACGGCTCAGGTGCAGACTAGATCTAACACTGCCCACGGCTCAGGTGCAGACTAGATCTAGATCTAACACTGTCCACGGCTCAGGTGCAGACTAGATCCAGATCTAACACTGCTCACGGCTCAGATGCAGACTAGATTTAGATCTAACACTGTCCACGGCTCAGGTGCAGACTAGATCTAGATGTAACACTGTTCACGGTTCAGGTGCAGACTAGATCTAGATTTAACACTGTCAACGGCTCAGGTGCAGACTAGATCTAGATCTAACACTGTCCACGGCTCAGGTGCAGACCAGACCTAGATCTAACACTGTCCACGGCTCAGGTGCAGACTAGATCTAGATCTAACACTGTCACGGCCCAGCTGCAGACTAGATCTAACACTGTCCACGGCTCAGGTGCAGACTAGATGTAGATCTAACACTGTCCACGGCTCAGGTGCAGACTAGATCTAGATCTAACACTGCCCACGGCTCAGGTGCAGACTAGATCTAGATCTAACACTGTCCACGGCTCAGGTGCAGACCAGACCTAGATCTAACACTGTCCACGGCTCAGGTGCAGACTAGATCTAGATCTAACACTGTCACGGCCCAGCTGCAGACTAGATCTAACACTGTCCACGGCTCAGGTGCAGACTAGATCTAGATCTAACACTGTCCACGGCTCAGGTGCAGACTAGATCTAGATCTAACACTGCCCACGGCTCAGGTGCAGACTAGATCTAGATCTAACACTGTCCACGGCTCAGGTGCAGACTAGATCTAGATCTAACACTGTCCACGGCTCAGGTGCAGACTAGATTTAGATCTAACACTGTCCACGGCTCAGGTGCAGACTAGATTAGATCTAACACTGTCCACGGCTCAGGTGCAGACTAGATCTAGATCTAACACTGTCCACGGCTCTGGTGCAGACTAGATCTAGATCTTACGCTGTCCACCGCTGAGGTGCAGACTAGATCTAGATCTAACCCTGTCCACGGCCCAGGTGCAGACTAGATCTAGATCTAACACTGTCCACCGCTGAGGTGCAGACTAGATCTAGATCTTACACTGTCCACCGCTGAGGTGCAGACTAGATCTAGATCTAACACTGTCCACCGCTGAGGTGCAGACTAGATCTAGATCTAACACTGTCCACGGCCCAGGTGCAGACTAGATCTAGATCTAACACTGTCCACTGCTGAGGTGCAGACTAGATCTAGATCTTACACTGTCCACCGCTGAGGTGCAGACTAGATCTAGATCTAACACTGTCCACCGCTGAGGTGCAGACTAAATCTAGATCTTACACTGTCCACCGCTGAGGTGCAGACTAGATCTAGATCTAACACTGTCCACCGCTGAGGTGCAGACTAGATCTAGAATAACACTGTCCACGGCGCTGAACTGATAGGTTTTTTCTTTCCCCTGACCACCGTCAGACTAGCATCGCTGTCGGGGAGAGAAGCACAGAGACCTGGGCCTTGAGCCCTTCTGTCACGCAACACTCAGTAACTCGGCCAGAATAAAGAGGAATCATCCCGAAATAAGATAATAGCCGGGCATCTTAAAGACAGCCTGCTTCCATGATAAAATGACAGAATTATGGACAATTAAATTTAGAGAAGAAAGAAAAAAAAAAAGATGAAGCAACGAAAAACTGAAAGTGACTCAAGTGGAGTGCATGAACAAAAAAAAAAAAAAATATTCAGATACAGCTCTAGATGAAACATAGAGCATGAACAAAAAAAATTGTTTAGATGCAGCTCTAGATAAAACAGAGCATGAACAAAACTGTGTAATTATGTGAGAAGGGGACAGGACGCGGAAGATAAAAACCGGTAGAGGCAAAAATATAAGAGAGAAATAGAAGTACAAGAGACAGAAAGTTTAAAAAAGAGAAAGACAGAGACAAACAGATTAGGAGATAGAGAGAAAAAGAGATAGAGAGACAGAGACAGGTAGATAAAGAGAAAGATAAATAGATAGAATGCTAGAGAGAGAGAAAGAAAGAGAGAGAGGGAGAGAGATAAGGAGAAAGAGAGATTGAGACAGAGAGAGAGAGAGAGAAGGGGTTAGATTGCAGGCGGTAATGAGTAAGGTCTAGACCTAAAACTGCTTCACAAGAGGCAACAGAAGAAGACAGGAACTGGTTTTTTTCCCTTAAAACGAGTTTTTTTTCTTTCCTTCACTCTCTCTCTCTATATATATGTATATTTTTTTCTATCTATCTATCATCTATCTACTTATCTGTCTATCTTTCTATCTTCCTGTTTTTCTGTCTCTCTATCTACCTATCTCAGTCGCTCTCTTTTTCTGTTCAAAATTCTGCGACAAATTTTATGTTAGTTGAGATTTCTCCAAATGACCAAATTTTCCATACCATGATTTAATAAAATGAAGGACCACAAGTGGGAAACAAGATTATATAGATTCTATACGAACGGTTTCTTTAGCCGAAGATCAGTGAAAATTAGTTTATTTTATAATTTTCATCAAAGGCAGTATTTCAAAGCATAAATGTGCACCAGTTTAGTACGAATTTGTGCAGCTCCGCCAGCAGTCCGTTGTGACGAGTGTTTGTGTCGGCAACAAAACACCAGAGGATTAGCAGCGTAGCCTGTGGCTTCCACGTTCAAAATGAAATGACGGGGATTTGGCCAGTGCAAAACCTTAGTCAAATATTCATTTGCTTGCGAAATTCGTTCAATGGGATTAGAGGAAAGAAAAACAAGCACTCTCTCTTGTTCGATGTTTTTGTTTTGCTTCTTATTCTTTAGTTCGGAAGTCTTTCTTAGTTTTTTAATTAAAAAATAGGATTTTTTTAATACATCTTTGAAAAAGGCCATATAGGACAGTAGATTTTTTTAAACTCAGACGTACAGTGATTCAGTAACATTTATCACAATCAACCTCAGCAATATCACCTTCACTTTACACACATTCCGGTGACGTATATAACAGGAAATAGCGACCATCTCCAGAGTAATTGCGAAACTACCTACAAAAAAAAATACAGCAATAACAACTGCTACAAAGACAACGACTACTGGAACACTAAGTGCAACAAGAACAGCAATTGCAGCAACGGCAAAAGCAGCTACTGGAAATAAAATTACCATCAAGATTGATGAAGAAAAGACTCAGAAATGTAATAATGTAAACAAGTGGTTACAGAAAAACCAAAGAAAACTGGTAAACAAGAGTGGTGAGAGAATCTTCTACAAGAATAATGATTGAAATAAATAATGACAACTAAAAAAAACGAATGACAGAAACGTAAACAAAACTGATGACTGAAACATTTATCAAAACGAGCCACCACTAAACCACGAACTGCAGTAAGGACTGAAACACAATCAAAAGTAATGAGCAAGAAAGATAATAGAAGCACCATCAAGGGTGACGACAGAAACATCAAAAAGAGCGATGACAGAAATATCAACAAGAGTGATGACAGAAACACCAACAAGAGTGATGACAGAAACATCAACAAGAGTGATGACAGAAACATCAACAACAGTGATGGCAGAAACATCAACAAGAGCGATGACAGAAACACCAACAAGAGCGATGACAGAAACACCAACAAGAGTGATGACAGAAACATCAACAAGAGTGATGACAGAAACATCAACAAGAGTGATGACAGAAACATCAACAAGAGTGATGACAGAAACATCAACAAGAGTGATGACAGAAACATCAACAAGAGTGATGACAGAAACACCAACAAGAGTGATGACAGAAACATCAACAAGAGTGATGACAGAAACATCAACAAGAGTGATGACAGAAACATCAACAAGAGTGATGACAGAAACATCAACAAGAGTGATGACAGAAACACCAACAAGAGTGATGACAGAAACACCAACAAGAGTGATGACAGAAACATCAACAAGAGTGATGACAGAAACACCAACAAGAGTGATGCCAGAAACACCAACAAGAGTGATGACAGAAACATCAACAAGAGTGATGACAGAAACACCAACAAGAGTGATGACAGAAACATCAACAAGAGTGATGACAGAAACATCAACAAGAGTGATGACAGAAACATCAACAAGAGTGATGACAGAAACATCAACAAGAGTGATGACAGAAACATCAACAAGAGTGCTGCCAGAAACATCAACAAGAGTGATGACAGAAACATCAACAAGAGTGATGACAGAAACACCAACAAGAGTGATGACAGAAACATCAACAAGAGTGATGACAGAAACACCAACAAGAGTGCTGCCAGAAACATCAACAAGAGTGATGACAGAAACATCAACAAGAGTGATGACAGAAACATCAACCAGAGTGATGGGAGAAACAACAACAAAAGTGGTGAAAAACATCAACGAGTGTACTGGCAGAAACAGCAAGAGAAACAAAGGAGCAATCGCTAATAAACTGACAATACATAAAAACGTTTATGATTATATCATCGTCACCAAGACATTAAAATAAACTTCAACAATTGCGGCGACATTAACAAGTTTGAGTGGCGATACCAACAAAAACAATAACAGTTAGTGACATCAATAATAACACAACCACAAACAATAAAAACAAAAAAATCTTTGACATAAAAAAACAAAATAAAACAAACACTGTTCAAAAAAAATTAAAAAAAAAACAAAGCAAAAAACAAAGCAAACAAAACCTGATAGCTTATGAAGCTGGTAAAAAATGAACAGCGAAACGTTTATCATTTTACAGGCAGGGGCTTTCAACAGAATGGGAAATAAAAACTCACCAAACTTATCCAAATAATTAAACAGCTACAACATCAAATAAACAATATTACAAACACCATTAGAAGTAGCAACAGCAGACACTTCAATAACATCCACAAAAGTAACATAAGAGACAAGAAAGAAAGAAAATCTATGATACCTTCATAAACAATAACAGGACAAACAGCTAAACTTATGATAATCATAAAAAAACAGCAGCAAAAACAATAAAAATCAACAACAAAAAACCCCACTAAAACCAAAGTCATCATCATCAAAAAGAACAACAACAACAACAACAAGTGTCGCTGATTTCCTAGGAAGTATTCCAATACCGGGAGAAACCGGCTGGGG
>JAWDGP010006203.1:45000-50000 GCA_033675545.1 Elysia crispata | reverse complement strand
CCCCAACACGGCACGCTGGTTTCTCAGGAACCTCAGGTCAGAGGAATAATCCATCACACCGGATGGCAAGAAGCTAAATTCAAAATGCGCATTTGCAGGAAGGCAACCTTTCGGCCAAAAAAAAAAATCCTCTTTTTAGACAAACTATGAGAGTCGGGCAATAAGGAAGAGTTTTTGCGGGGCTTCTATCTCAATTTTATGAGAAATATTAAAAAAAAAAAAAAAAAGTTACGGAATAAAAAAAAAATCGTTATGCACTTTGTTCATAATCCATTTTTCAGCTTGACGTTTTCCGTAATCCTGGAACTGCTGAACATAGTTTACATAACAAGAGACTTTTTTACGTTTCCCGTGTATTCATTTTTATACTCTCTACCAACCCGAGTTATAAAAGACGGATCAGGATAAAATTAAAGAGTTATTAGCAGTCTAAATGTCAGTTCAAAGATCCGTGTTTAATATGGTCGACACCTAAAAAAAAGATCAGTGCTTCCATCAATTCTAGATTCAGTAACCACTCTATATCCAGCTTGCATCGCTGCAGTTAGCGAAACTTGGGCACGTCTGAAAAACCAGTTATCAAACTGAGTCAGGGTATACCAGTCTCGGTACCACAGATCACCGACGCTGGAAGCGGTGAACAGTTTGTTCTATAGGCCGTCAGAACCGTAATAGTCATTGTTACGATGTGCCGCCCTTTCCATCATCTCAACATTTAGCTGCAGTCAGTGGCGAGGACTGATTCAAAATAACATTCGTTTCTATTTGACTACATGTATCTGTGTTTCACTTCGTGCAGATATCGGGATGTTTTTACAGGTGTCGACACTTGAATCTCTCCTACCCCCCATCCACTCCCCCCCCCCCCCCCCCCCTTATCCCAGATTGTTATTGTTTACTCTGTTTTCCCGCTTTCATCAAATTTCTCTTGGACCAGACTGAAACTAAGCAAACCGAATTCTGCGACCAAATCTGGAGTCAGCAGGGGTGGAGGCCCTGTTCTTCTGTCTTGATTGGCATCTCATTTCCTCTGGGTGTCTCCTCATCAAACTTCCCATCCTCCCTCCCTCTGTCTGTCTGTCTGTCTGTCTGTCTGTCTGTCTCTGTCTCTGTCTCTCTCTCTCTCTCTCTCTCTCTCTCTCTCTCTCTCTCTCTCTGTGCCTCGTTCTCTCCCTAATAATTATTGTTCAGCCTGTTGTTCACAACCAGTGTGTATGATGTCACGTCTCCCTTCTCGGGTTAAGCCGCTCAAGGAAACCCAATGTCAGATTCTTGTGTGCTGCCATTGCTGTCGCGCAGATACAGCGATTAACACCCTGTCTAGTTTTCCTATCCCTGTCCCATTTTTAACCGCCTCCCTCTCCCTCACCCATATCTTTCTTTAAAAAAAAGCACCTCCTTCCCTGGTGTCCTCAACATCTGTGTCCAAACTCTGTGGAAACAAAAAGACAATCATCCTAGGCCTACAGTCCTACAGTCCAGTCAATCATATTCCGGTCTGGCCAATTCAAAACAGTTCTCCATAGTACTGACGGTTATTACACAGAAGCAGACAGCCTGCAGACTGGTCCTGTAGGGCATGATAAAAAAAACAGACGATTTTTTTATAGAGATTTTTGTTTATGAAATAAACAAAGATAGAGACCAGACAAAAAGGTGGATTCATAACCATGAGAAATGACGTTGAAGTTAGTGCAACTATCATTGTGGGTGAGCGAAACATGGAGAAAATAGCCCCAAACAGTTCCTTCCCAAGTGCTTTGAATATTAAAAATAAATGAATCAATAAATAAACAAAAGATTAAAATTTATGAACGAAAAATGCATAAAATTAACACATCTTTTATTAATAAAAAAGAAAACAAAAATTTCACGGGATAGCAATCTCTATCATGACTCACGCTAAACAAAGAAACTTTACAGTTACATGGAAAAAACCCCCATAAAATACCCGAAGGTGATTTCTCATATATTTGTACAACAGGTAAATCATAGATGTAATATATGAGGTTTTATTCAGAAACAAGCATTGTTCACCAGAAACCTGAAGTTTTGACTCTCACTTGTATAAGATAAAGAGGACAAAACGAAGCACACAGTTCACACTCCTACTTGTATTTGAACAAAGAAGATAAAGGGAAGCAGACACATTCAGTCTCCCACTTGTATAAGACAAAGAGGACAAAGCGAAGCAGACACATTCAGTCTCCCACTTGTATTTGAACAAAGAAGATAAAGGGAAGCAGACACATTCAGTCTCCCACTTGTATAAGACAAAGAGGACAAAGCGAAGCAGACACATTCAGTCTCCCACTTGTATTTGAACAAAGAAGATAAAGGGAAGCAGACACATTCAGTCTCCCACTTGTATTTGAACAAAGAAGATAAAGGGAAGCAGACACATTCAGTCTCCCACTTGTATTTGAACAAAGAAGATAAAGGGAAGCAGACACATTCAGTCTCCCACTTGTATTTGAACAAAGAAGATAAAGGGAAGCAGACACATTCAGTCTCCCACTTGTATTTGAACAAAGAAGATAAAGGGAAGCAGACACATTCAGTCTCCCACTTGTATAAGACAAAGAGGACAAAGCGAAGCAGACACATTCAGTCTCCCACTTGTATAAGACAGAGAGGACAAAGCGAAGCAGACACATTCAGTCTCCCACTTGTATAAGACAGAGAGGACAAAGCGAAGTAGACACATTCAGTCTCCCACTTGTATAAGACAAAGAGGACAAAGCGAAGCAGACACATTCAGTCTCCCACTTGTATAAGACAAAGAGGACAAAGCGAAGCAGACACATTCAGTCTCCCACTTGTATAAGACAGAGAGGACAAAGCGAAGTAGACACATTCAGTCTCCCACTTGTATAAGACAGAGAGGACAAAGCGAAGTAGACACATTCAGTCTCCCACTTGTATTTGAACAAAGAAGATAAAGGGAAGCAGACACATTCAGTCCCCCACTTGTATAAGACAGAGAGGACAAAGCGAAGTAGACACATTCAGTCTCCCACTTGTATAAGACAGAGAGGACAAAGCGAAGCAGACACATTCAGTCTCCCACTTGTATAAGACAGAGAGGACAAAGCGAAGTAGACACATTCAGTCTCCCACTTGTATAAGACAGAGAGGACAAAGCGAAGTAGACACATTCAGTCTCCCACTTGTATAAGACAGAGAGGACAAAGCGAAGTAGACACATTCAGTCTCCCACTTGTATAAGACAGAGAGGACAAAGCGAAGCAGACACATTCAGTCTCCCACTTGTATAAGACAGAGAGGACAAAGCGAAGTAGACACATTCAGTCTCCCACTTGTATAAGACAGAGAGGACAAAGCGAAGCAGACACATTCAGTCCCCCACTTGTATAAGACAGAGAGGACAAAGCGAAGTAGACACATTCAGTCTCCCACTTGTATAAGACAGAGAGGACAAAGCGAAGCAGACACATTCAGTCTCCCACTTGTATAAGACAGAGAGGACAAAGCGAAGCAGACACATTCAGTCTCCCACTTGTATAAGACAAAGAGGACAAAGCGAAGCAGACACATTCAGTCTCCCACTTGTATAAGACAAAGAGGACAAAGCGAAGCATACATATCTGGGCTAATCTCATGTCAGATGGAGAGAGCTATAGAACGGACAGCCGACCCTCCTGCTCAAATCCTGAGCCCCAGCTTCAGCTCCTGGTCAGATCTCCCACGATATCCTAAGAACCAAAGGAACTTGCACGAGTTATTGAGCAAACACTTGGAGCTCAAAACACGAAAAGACAGAAACTTTGCTGATTAAATCCACATTTCCCATCGCAACAAAACATCTTCCAATGATACTGAGTCGAGAAAGGGAAACGAAACTGAGAGACAGACGTAGTCAGAGAAGAGACACAAAAGAGGCAGAGACAATAACACTAATTATATAGAAAGTAGGGAGACATAATTATATGAAAGGCACGAATCGACAGAGACCGCCAGACAAAATAAAGAGATTGAGAGGTAGAGGGAAGATAGAGAAAAACAGAGGAATAATTATTGATAAAAAAAAACAGATTCAGGGAGTAAGATAGAGACACAGCGTGTAAGTTAAGAAACAGAAAGAAAGATAAAGACACAGTGAGTTAGTAAAGATACTGGGAGTAAGACAGAAACAGCGACTTAGTATAGATACAAGGAATAAGATACAGACACAGTGAGTTAGTAAAGATACTGGGAGTAAGATAGAGACACAGCGTGTAAGTTAAGAAACAGAAAAAAAGATTAAGACACAGTGAGTTAGTAAAGATACTGGGAGTAAGACAGAAACAGCGACTTAGTATAGATACAAGGAATAAGATACAGACACAGTGAGTTAGTAAAGATACTGGGAGTAAGACAGAAACAGCGACTTAGTATAGATACAAGGAATAAGATACAGACACAGTGAGTTAGTAAAGATACTGGGAGTAAGACAGAAACAGTGTGTTAGTATAGATACAAGGAATAAGATACAGACACAGTGAGTTAGTAAAGATACTGGGAGTAAGACAGAAACAGTGTGTTAGTATAGATACAAGGAATAAGATACAGACACAGTGAGTTAGTAAAGATACTGGGAGTAAGACAGAAACAGTGTGTTAGTATAGATACAAGGAATAAGACACAGACACAGTGAGTTAGTAAAGATACTGGGAGTAAGACAGAAACAGTGTGTTAGTATAGATACAAGGAATAAGATACAGACACAGTGAGTTAGTAAAGATACTGGGAGTAAGACAGAAACAGTGTGTTAGTATAGATACAAGGAATAAGACACAGACACAGTGAGTTAGTAAAGATACTGGGAGTAAGACAGAAACAGTGTGTTAGTATAGATACAAGGAATAAGATACAGACACAGTGAGTTAGTAAAGATACTGGGAGTAAGACAGAAACAGTGTGTTAGTATAGATACAAGGAATAAGACACAGACACAGTGAGTTAGTATGGATACAGGGAATAAGACACAGACACAGTGA
>JAWDGP010006203.1:7500-42500 GCA_033675545.1 Elysia crispata | reverse complement strand
CAAATGATAAGAGGAAAATGTGTGTTAGCACATGGCGACAAGAAGACAAATTGTGGTAGCACATGATAAGAATAGAATGTGTGGTAGCACAAGATAAGAATAGAATGTGTGGTAGCACATGATAAGATTATGATGTGTGGTAGCACATGACGATAAGAAAAGAATGTGTGGTAGCAAATGATAAGAAGAGAATGTGTGATAGCACATGACGATAAGAAGAGAATGTGAGGTAGCAAATGATAAGAAAAGAATGTGTGGTATCAAATGATAAGAATAGAATGTGTTTAAGCAAATGATAAGGATAGAATGTGTGGTAGCAAATGATAAGAATAGAATGTGTGGTAGCACATGACGATAAGAAGAGAAATTGTGGTAGCAGATGATAAGAATAGAACGTGTAGCAGCACATGGCGATAAGAAGAGAATGTGTGGTACTAATTGATAAGAAGAGATGTGTTGTAGCACAAGATAAGAATAAAATGTGTGGTGGCACCTGATAAGAATAGAATGTGTGGTAGCGTATGGTGAAAAGAAGAGAATGTGTGGTAGCAAATGATAAGAATAGAATGTGTGGTAGCGTATGGTGAAAAGAAGAGAATGTGTGGTAGCAAATGATAAGAATAGAATGTGTGGTAGCAAATGATAAGGATAGAATGTGGGTAGCAAATGATAAGAATAGAAGGTGTGGTAGCACATGATAAAGATAGAATGTGTGGTAGCAAACGATAGAATGTGTGGTAGCACATGATAAGAATAGAATGTGTGGTAGCATATAATAAGAAAAGAATATGGTAGCACATGACGATAAGAAGATAATGAAGAGAATGTGTTGTAGCGACCAGAAAGAAGAAGGGGGGCTTCAGATTCGCATACCATCTACCTCTAGAAGAAAATAATACATCATAGTACATGAGAGTAGATCTTGTTCAGACAGACAATCGAAAAGGCGTCAAGAACGAGTTGTCAGTGCACATAGAAAAGATAATCATTACAAATTCTAAGCTAAAAGTGGGAGATTTTGCCCACAGTGAGTGTGTCAAGTGAACAGACCACCTGAAACTGATGTTCCATCTGGCCAGCCGATTGTGGAGACAAGGATAAGACCAGGCACTACACGATTTGACAACAGTGGAAACACCAGGTGTGTAGAGGTGTGGATATTTCGGGACACCTGATTTGTGAGATAGCTTACTTAACTGCTGGTAAACTAGGTATATGACAGAATTTAGAACGAAACGGATAGCAACTATCAAGAAAAAAAAAACAATAGGATTCAGACCAGAAAAAGAAGGAGCACAAGCATCTTTTGTCTTAGAGAAGTATGTACAATCTTCAACGACTTACTTTTATTCGTATGAGAGAAAGTAGGCATCACTGAGGGGTATAATGATTTAGATCATTCATAGAGTTAAAAAAAAAGGCCTTGTTCTTTTCAGAGTTTACAATAAAGAAGAATAGAAATGGGAGTTGGTGAATAAGGAAGGTGGAAGACAAACATTTCGAAAAATGAAAATCTTTAATTCCAAAAGGAATCACTCTTCCAAACATGTTCTGGCTCGGGCGCGATGCCGTGTCCTGCAGGCTGCTATATGGACATCGCTGTCAATGGCTGACACCGCCATGATGAAGCTTCGGGAGTGTAAATATTCAGAGCTGCTCTGGGCAGATTGAGTTGACGAGAAACGAAAATCCGCCCAGTTCTGAGCGAACGGCGGAAGGGCAAGCCCTAGCTAATTCATAAAGATGAAATACTTTGAACATACAAGAAGACAAAATACGCTGAGCCGGGACAAAAGCTCATCAGAGGTCAGGAGACATGATAATACGTGATTAAGAGATAGCTTGGAAGAGAAGGCGCCAGAGGTCATGAAACATAAATTAAATAAGGCATTGTGAGATATCTTGGAAGGGAAGCGTGCCACAGGTCAAGAAATATAATACGATATTGGAAGATATCTGGGAAGAAACAGGCACCAGAGATCAAGAGACATAATACGGTATTGGGAGATATTTGGAAAGAGAAGCGTGACAGAGGTCAAAATACATAAAACGGTATTGTGAGATATCTTGGAAGACAAGTGTGCCACAGGTCAAGAGACATAATAAGGTATTGGGATATCTGGAAAGAGAAGCGCGCCAGAGGTCAATATACATAATACTCTTAAAGATTTCTGAGAGGAAAAGTGCCATAGATCGAGAGAAAATGCGGTATAGAGAGAGACATCTTGGAAGAAAAGCACGCCAGAGTACAAACGATATATAACAGTATTAAGAGATATCTTGGAAGACAAGCGCAACAGAGGTCAAGAGACACAATACAGTATTGAAAGATATCTTGGAAGACAAGCGCAACAGAGGTCAAGAGACACAATACAGTATTGAAAGATATCTTGGAAGACAAGCGCAACAGAGGTCAAGAGACACAATACAGTGTTAAGAGATATCTTGGAAGACAAGCGCAACAGAGGTCAAGAGACACAATACAGTGTTAAGAGATATCTTGGAAGACAAGCGCAACAGAGGTCAAGAGACACAATACAGTGTTAAGAGATATCTTGGAAGACAAGCGCACCAGAGGTCAAGAGACACAATACAGTGTTAAGAGATATCTTGGAAGAAAAGCGCAACAGAGGTCAAGAGACACAATACAGTGTTAAGAGATATCTTGGAAGACAAGCGCAACAGAGGTCAAGAGACACAATACAGTGTTAAGAGATATCTTGGAAGACAAGCGCACCAGAGGTCAAGAGACACAATACAGTGTTAAGAGATATCTTGGAAGACAAGCGCACCAGAGGTCAAGAGACACAATACAGTGTTAAGAGATATCTTGGAAGAAAAGCGCACCAGAGGTCGAGAGACACAATACAGTGTTAAGAGATATCTTGGAAGAAAAGCGCACCAGAGGTCAAGAGACACAATACAGTGTTAAGAGATATCTTGGAAGACAAGCGCAACAGAGGTCAAGAGACACAATACAGTGTTAAGAGATATCTTGGAAGAAAAGCGCACCAGAGGTCAAGAGACACAATACAGTGTTAAGAGATATCTTGGAAGACAAGCGCAACAGAGGTCAAGAGACACAATACAGTGTTAAGAGATATCTTGGAAGACAAGCGCACCAGAGGTCGAGAGACACAATACAGTGTTGAAAGATATCTTGGAAGAAAAGCGCACCAGAGGTCGAGAGACACAATACAGTATTGAAAGATATCTTGGAAGACAAGCGCACCAGAGGTCAAGATACATAATACGGTATTGAGATATCTTGGAAGAGAAGCGCGCCTGAGGTTAAGATACATAATACGGTACTGAGATATCTTGGAGGAGAAGCGCGCCAGAGGTTAATGTACATAATAAGCTAAAGAGATATCTTGGAAGAGAAGCGCGCCAGAGGTTGAAGTACATAATACGATAATGAGGTATCTTGGAGAAGAAGCGCGTTAGAGGTTAATGTACATATTGCTGTATTGAGATATCTTGGAGGAAAAGCGCGCCAGAGGTTAATGTACATAATACAGTATTAAGATATCTTAGAAGAGAAGCTCGCCAGAGATTAATGTACATAATACGATATTGTGATATCTTGGAGGAGAAGCGCGCCAGATGTTAATGTACATAATACGGTATTGAGATATCTTGGAGGAGAAACGCGCCAGATGTTAATGTACATAATACGGTATTGAGATATCTTAGAGGAGAATCGCGTCAGAGGATAATGTACATAATACGATATTGAGATATCTTGAAAGAGAAGCGCGCCAGAGGTTAATGTACATAATACGATATTGTGATATCTTGGAGGAGAAGCACGCCAGAGATTAATGTACATAATACGATATTGTGATATCTTGGAGGAGAAGCGTGCCAGAGGTTAATGTACATAATACGATATTGTGATATCTTGGAGGAGAAGCGCGCCAGAGATTAATGTACATAATACGATATTGAGATATCTTGGAGGAGAAGCGTGCCAGAGGTTAATGTACATAATACGATATTGTGATATCTTGGAGGAGAAGCGCGCCAGAGATTAATGTACATAATACGATATTGAGATATCTTGGAGGAGAAGCGTGCCAGAGGTTGATTAACATAATACGATATTGAGATATCTTGAGGAGAAGCGCGCCAGAGGTCAAGTTAATAATATGCTAAAAAGATATCTGGCAGGAGAAGCGCGTCAGAGGTAAATGAACATAATACGGCATTGAGATATCTTAGAAGAGAAGCGCGCCAGAGTTTAATGTACACAATTCGATATTTAGATATCTTGAGGAGAAACGCGCCAGATGTTAATGTATATAATACGGTATTGAGATATCTTGGAGGAGAAACGCGCCAGATGTTAATGTACATAATACGGTATTGAGATATCTAGGAGGAGAAGCGCGTCAGACGTTGATGTACATAATTCGATATTTAGATATCTTGGAGGAGAAGCGCGCCAGAGGTTAATGTACATAATACGGTATTGAGATATCTTGGAGGAGAAGCGCGCCAGAGATTAATGTACATAATACGATATTGTGATATCTTAGAAGAGAAGCGCGCCAGAAGTTAATGTACATAATACGGTATTGAGATATCTTGAAGGAGAAGCGCGCCAGAGGTTAATGTACATAATACGGTATTGGGATATCTTAGAAGAGAAGCGCGCCAGAGGTTAATGTACATAATACGGTATTGAGATATCTAGGAGGAGAAGCGCGTCAGACGTTGATGTACATAATTCGATATTTAGATATCTTGGAGGAGAAGCGCGCCAGAGGTTAATGTACATAATACGGTATTGAGATATCTAGGAGGAGAAGCGCGTCAGACGTTGATGTACATAATTCGATATTTAGATATCTTAAAAGAGAAGCGCGCCAGAGATTAATGTACATAATACGATATTGTGATATCTTGAAGGAGAAGCGCGCCAGAGGTTAATGTACATAATACGGTATTGAGATATCTAGGAGGAGAAGCGCGCCAGAGGTTAATGTACATAATACGGTATTGAGATATCTAGGAGGAGAAGCGCGCCAGAGGTTAATGTACATAATACGGTATTGAGATATCTTGGAGGAGAAGCGCGCCAGAGGTTAATGTACATAATACGGTATTGAGATATCTAGGAGGAGAAGCGCGCCAGAGGTTAATGTACATAATACGGTATTGAGATATCTAGGAGGAGAAGCGCGCCAGAGGTTAATGTACATAATACGGTATTGAGATATCTAGGAGGAGAAACGCGCCAGATGTTAATGTACATAATACGGTATTGAGATATCTAGGAGGAGAAGCGCGCCAGAGGTTAATGTACATAATACGGTATTGAGATATCTTGGAGGAGAAGCGCGCCAGAGGTTAATGTACATAATACGGTATTGAGATATCTAGGAGGAGAAGCGCGCCAGAGGTTAATGTACATAATACGGTATTGAGATATCTAGGAGGAGAAGCGCGTCAGAAGTTGATGTACATAATTCGATATTTAGATATCTTGAAGGAGAAGCGCGCCAGAGATTAATGTACATAATACGGTATTGAGATATCTTGAAGGAGAAGCGCGCCAGAGATTAATGTACATAATACGGTATTGAGATATCTTGAAGGAGAAGCGCGCCAGAGATTAATGTACATAATACGGTATTGAGATATCTTGGAGGAGAAGCGCGCCAGAGGTTAATGTATATAATACGGTATTGAGATATCTTGAAGGAGAAGCGCGCCAGAGGTTAATGTACATAATTCGACATTTAGGTATCTTGGAAATGAAGCACGCCAGACTGTGGCATTTGAAAGAGGCCAGTGTGGACAAAGTTGCAGAATGGTTTGGGAGAAGGCTGTATGGCTGAGCAGTGGTGTTGCTAGTCTGAGAAGAAAATGATGAGAATTCGTCTCCTTTCAACTCTTAGAGCCACGGAGAACAAAAGTAAGGAAACGATAATATAAATGGTTGTATGTACATTGTCTGTTTCTTTTCTGATGGAACTTTTTGTATCGCCATTAAGCTATACAATGACGTCATGTTGTAAGAGCCTCTGAACCGTCCGCCAAGAGAGGAAATTTACCACATGAGTGAAACCGTGCCCAGCTGTGGAGAGAAGGGACGCGCTGCAGGAGATAGCGCGAACATGGTCGCTGATCTCAGACTTGTGTGGAGAGCTTGGATCCTTGGAGAAATGACGGACACTTTCAAAACTTGTCAGGCTTGGCTAGACTTTAATTTTGATTGAAGTGATAAGAGCAGGTAGAAAATTTTAAAAAAAGGACCCATAACGTGAAATCAAAGACACGAAGAAATAACAGCATCGGTACGAAACAAATTTATACAATATCGCATCGAGCTGGGTTTTTTGTTCCACCAAGACAAGCCTGACAATGGTGTCTCGCCTCTATTACAGGTCCATTGTCTCGGCCAGACAGTCTCATATTTCTTATAAATCGGTTAATCAACCGCACTTGGGGCCATGCCGGAAAGAGTCCAAGCGGAGTCCACCCGACTGGAGACACCAGCAGCCAACATCAATTAATCTCTTTACGAACAAAACGGTGACCTGAACTCTTATCTTGGATGTTCCGATGAGCTTTCTACCTACGCTATAGCGGAGGACGGCCACAGATCGTGATGTGATCAGGTTTGCCATTTTAGTAGATCCAAGTTAGTTAACTGCGCTTGTTGTCAGCCACACGATATGAGGCATAAAAACAAGAGACACGCAAAACAATGAACTTTATTCAACCAGTCAATCAGCATTGTGGAAGTATCATACACACCACTTGAACTAATCTTGTAACTGAGAGAAAAAGATAAGGAGAGTGAGAAAGAGAGATATATAGAGAGAGATATAGAGAGAGGGAAGGAGGGAGGGAGCGAGAGAGAGAGAGAGAGAGAGAGAGAGAGAGAGAGAGAGAGAGAGAGAGAGAGAGAGAGAGAGAGAGGGAGGGAGTTTCGGAAAGCTCTTTTTGCGCTATGGGCCACATATATTATTTTTACTATTATTGTATCACCGCTAAGCAACACAAAACAAAATTAAATAATAATAATAATGAAACTGAAAGTAGGCCTACGATGTAGGCGGCATCAGTTCTAAAACCGCCTGGAATAGATCTAGATCTTACTGAGTAAGATCTAAGTAAAGAATCTTAAAAAGCTGCTTAGACATAGATTCTAGATCTAGATATTTACCGCAGCTAGACTGAAATAAAAAAGTTAAGATCTAAGTCTAGATAGATCTAGATTTTGCTTTTAGGCTTAGAATTTCAAAAAGATTTAAGATCTAAATGTAGGTTCTGTGTTTTAATTTATAGAGATAGCCTGATTCTAGGTATAGAAAGATATGTGGAGGCATATATCTGGATCATGTAAGTAAAGGGATAGATATCAAGACCGTTTAAATGTCTACTTAATACACCCACGCATCCCATCCCCGGCAAAGTGACACCAGGTTCCCGTTTGAAAAATGGGCTTTTCAGCTTGTAATAACAATACTGAGTTATACGATGATGGTGGTGGTGTGGATATCGATAATAATAATAATAATAATAATAATAATAATAATAATAAGAAGAATAATAAGAAGAAGAAGAAGAAGAAGAAGAAGAAGAAGAAGAAGAAGAAGAAGAAGAAGAAGAAGAAGAAGAAGAAGAAGAAGAAGAAGAAGAAGAAGAAGAAGAAGAAGAAGAAGAAGAAGAAGAAGAAGAAGAAGAAGAAGAACAATAAATAATAGCAAAAGTAATGATATCATCTTTATTTATCAGAGATGATATGCTGTAATGTTAGAACTTGAGCAATGAACTTAGCGGAAATCTTGGCAAATAAAAAAATTATTCAAATTTCCACCATTTTATTAAAAACTGATAAATACGATACTTATAAACTAAAATACTACAGATCTAGGAAACGCTGCTAGGTGTCATCAATTTTACCAACATTCTTTAATAGATTGTACAATAAGGTAGGAGTCTCTATTAACTTAAGCGGTGATCATTGCAAAAAAAAAAAAAAAAACAGTAAGGATCTGTACCAGTTTATGCTGAAATTTATAAAAATCACATATTTTGAGAAAGAGACGCCACCTTGCCTGCAAAAGATTGGCACTGGAAGTACATACAATTTTATTTTAAATAGATCATTTTGTTGATGGATACATATTATTGATCAAGGGACTGTCATATTCTACACCGCCATCAGTACCAACAGAAAGAGAGAGAGAGAGAGAGAGAGAGAGAGAGAGAGAGAGAGAGAGAGACAGAGAGACAGAGAGAGAGAGAGAGAGAGAGAGAGAGAGAGAGAGAGAGGGAATAAAAGAGTGAAAGAAAGAGAGAAAGGGTGAGCGAGAGAAAATGAGAGGGAGAGGAAAAAGAAAGATGGAGGAGGAATGACACAGAGAGAGAGAAAGGGATAGAAATAAAATGAGACAGAAAGAAAAAAAAGAGGAGGAATGACACAGAGAGAGAGAAAGGGAAAGAAATAAAATGAGACAGAAAGAAAAAAAAAGAGGAGGAATGACACAGAGAGAGAGAAAGGGAAAGAAATAAAATGAGACAGAAAGAAAAAAAAGAGGAGGAATGACACAGAGAGAAAGAGAGAGAAAGAAAGGGAAAGAAATAAAATGAGACAGAATGAAAAAAAAGAGGAAGAATGACACAGAGAGAAAGAGAGAGAGAGAGAAAGGGAAAGAAATAAAATGAGACAGAAAGAAAAAAATGAAAAAAAAAGACAGAATATATGAAAGAAATAAAGAGAAAAAGGATGAGAGAGAAAGTGAGGGAGTGAGTGAAATAGACAGACAGAGATAACAGTGGCGAAAGTCAAGAAGTTAAAATAACTGATGTTAGTAAACCCTCTATGAAAGCCGTCGATGTTTCTATGATCATTAACAATAGAGGCCCGCTGTATATCGTTCAGAACTTTCCTTTTCTTGAAACATTTTTTAGCCGGCGATAATGCCGCAACATGGCTGGGTTAGAGGTCAACCAGGCGTTCAAAGAGAACGGACTTGGTCCAGGCCCGGCAGGAAGGCTGGGGGACCCTCGGCCCTGGGCTCGCTGTGGAGTGCCAGGCCTGGCCGCATGGTGTCGCCCTGTGCTTACGATAATGAACTCAGCCTCGCTGACAGCGGAGATTCTCGGAAATTTCACCCTGAGTGGGACGTGAGTCAAGTGGATTGCTCCGCCAGCCAAAAACAAGACAGATCTCCCCCTCCGCACAAACACTATCCCGGTATTCTGGGAAGTGTGAGTTGGTGAGAAGATCAAAGTCTTTACTGTTGGTGCTAATGATGCTGACAGTGGTGGTCATTGTGAAAGGATTTCTACCTTACTCAAAGCAGTCATGGAATGTGTCAAGTTCTTTTTCGTTTCTCTAAAGAAAATTGACTAGTATATTTAAAAAAAATTTTTTTTTCAAATTAAAAAATGTCTGAAGAAAACAGATTTAGTGACTTTAAGGAGAGAAACTTAACGTTGACTCTCCCATCCCGAAATATTTCACTACCAACCCTTGAACAGGTGAATGTAGGAAAACCGAGTAACTTCTTAAGGTAAGCATATGATGAAAAAGAGATTGAACTCTTCATTTCTCTGCTTCGAAGAGACTAAAAACCTAGCTGGTAGCATGACTATAATAATCCTTCGAAGTTGAAATCATGTTTTTACAGCACAGTGAAACACACGCTACGGGTGAAATTGAAAGATACCAAGAAAAAGTGTTAAATGGGAATCCAGGCGTATGCGTTAATGGCTTAAGGTTTAGGTTTCATTGTGAAACATGTGACGGATCTCATAAGGTAAGCGAAACAGTTCTAAATTTCCCATTACTCATTTCGCAGACCATACTATTCCTCCACAACTTTCCCATGACATAGATTGGTCAGAAGATAGCCCAAGGTTCCCTCTATAGGTTTCTCAGTCTAGTTATTCTCACGATTTCTTGTGGTAATGACGGACAGCTCTGGTCATACTTTGTATTACCAGACAGAATAAAAAAACAATCAATCTATTTCTCACTACAGACCTCTACATAATCTAATGTGACTCGATATAGTTGTTTGACTCAAAATTAAGAAGACTGTGGTTCCTTTTTTTTTCAACGTCTCAAATGTGCGTTACGCTCTGCTGAAGTCCAACTAGCATTGCTACTAATGTTACTGAATCTATCGATTAATTTCCGGCCAAGCTCTGCTCATGACTGCAAACTAAATTTGTCAAAAGTAACAATAAAACAGAAAGTGTGTAGCAAGTCTTAGATCAGACGAGAGTTAAAGGAGAAGGGTGAGTTCTTCACCATAAACCTCTGACCAATCACTGCCAACAGGTCAGCTCCGTGATGACCTGGGGTCAAGGGTGAGAGCAACATCGGGGACTCTGAAGTCAACGGGAGGGAGGGATGAGGGGGGGTGGGGGGGTGTGATGGGATGAGGGGGCTGGACACGTTGACCAGGGTAGTTGGCTGCCAACTCTGAGCGGAGATGGAATCACGGAGTTAATGGCTGTAACGCATGGCTGCCGTCATCAGTATTTGTCGTACTCAAGATCTCCATGCCCATAAGACAGGCAAGGAAACAGGCCTAAAGTTCATCTTTCGTGCTGAACTTTTTTGTGAAACTAAGGAAGAAGGGCACTTATTGGGAATGCGATTTGAAAAAGAGTTGTGATACCTAGTGGGAAGACAAGAGCTCTACTTTAAGTCGATGTTAGCATGTCAAGTAATAGCGTGTGAAATAATGCACATAGGTGTAAAATTTGAAGTGTAAAAACAAGGAAAATATAAAATGAGTACATGTAAAAAAACAGTAATTATTTCTGCTTAGTTCTTTAAAATGATTTTGTTTATTGAACAAATCTAACGACTTCCAACAAAGGGATAAAATCGCATTCCCTATTGTTTAGAGAGTGTACACACATAAGCGAGGGCTCGGTGTAGACCCTGTCAGCCTGCGATGTGATTCTCCGTTATCCAACTGACTTTGATCTTAGTCAACCGCATCTCTCGCAGCTGAGCTGCCTTGATCAAGTTGATAAGCGTCACCAGTCAGCTCAACTTGAATTTTCTGTGACTAATACTGACATCTTACTTCGTTAACTTTCTAGAGGACAAGAGACCTAGACTGGAATTATGTGGAAACGAAACAAGAACGGAGAGAGAGAGAGAGAGAGAGAGAGAGAGAGAGAGAGAGAGAGAGAGAGAGAGAGAGAGAGAGAGAGAGAGGAGGGAGGGAGAGAGAGATAGAGAGAGAAAGGAAGGGGGAAAGAGAAACGGGGAGAGAAACAAAATTTATAGAGCTGGAAAAAGGCAAGAACACAATCATCGACAAATAGTAGGAATGAAGTTGAGAAGAGGTATAAAGACGTCAAGTTTGTATCAAAGACAGATGTCCAAACCAAAGAGCCGTCGTTAGCAACCATCAGTCTGGTTCACACTGGGGAGTCTCGGTTAAGGCTGGATACAGTTACCACAAACTTTGTATTATTGGGATTATAGCTGGGAAGAGTTACCACAAGCTTTGCATTATTGGGATTATAGCTGGGAAGAGTTACCACAAACTTTGTATCATTGGGATTATAGCTTGGAAGAGTAAACATAAACTTTGTATTATTGGGATTATAGCTGGGAAGAGTTACCACAAACTTTGTATTATTGGGATTATAGCTGGGAAGAGTTACCACAAACTTTGTATTATTAGGATTATAGCTGGGAAGAGTTACCATAAACTTTATATTATTGGGATTATAGCTGGGAAGAGTTACCACAAACTTTATATTATTGGGATTTAGCTGGGAAGAGTTACCACAAGCTTTGCATTATTGGGATTATAGCTGGGAAGAGTTACCATAAGCTTTGTATTATTGGGATTATAGCTGGGAAGAGTTACCACAAACTTTGTATTATTGGGATTATAGCTGGGAAGAGTTACACAAACTTTGCATTATTGGGATTATAGCTGGGAAGAGTAAACATAAACTTTGTATTATTGGGATTATAGCTGGGAAGAGTTACCACAAACTTTGTATTATTGGGATTATAGCAGGGAAGAGTTACCATTAACTTTGTATTATTGGGATTATAGCTGGGAAGAGTTACCATAAACTTTGTATTATTGGGATTATGACTGGGAAGAGTTACCATTAACTTTATATTATTGGGATTATAGCTGGGAAGAGTTACCACAAACTTTGTATTATTGGGATTATAGCTGGGAAGAGTTACCATAAACTTTGTATTATTGGGATTATAGCTGGGAAGAGTTACCACAAACTTTGTATTATTGGGATTATAGCTGGGAAGAGTTACCATAAACTTTGTGTTATTGGGATTATAGCTGGGAAGAGTTACCATAAACTTTGTATTATTGGGATTATAGCTGGGAAGAGTTACAATTAACTTCACTATTCAAATTAAAGCTGGAAAGATTAAACATTAACTTTGAAATGATCGTAAAGGCAATTGGTTTCGGCGTGTTTTAAGAATATCGCAGCCAACCCTCTTTCAAATAAGGCCATTCCGGTAGCAAAGGAATTTACTGTCCCACAACTGAAAAGCTCTTGTTGGAAAACTGAGAACCAAGTATCACAAGAACATTTTTTTGATAAAGAGGGGGAAAAAATCCCCCTATGTCTAATTTAGTATGACAGAAGTCTGTAAATCCTCGCCAGTCATTTTTTTCCTCCCATAATTGTAAGAGAAATGAATGAGATTGCCTCCCGCCTCCCCTCCAGCGGCCATTTGTCATGAGCTCCAAGAGGAAACGCTAATACTAGAAACGGAAATACTCGGCTGCAAGTAAGATGTAAACAAAACTGCCATCTGATCCCACCCTCCAGTCGATTGAGCCCGACCCAGTGCTCTCAAAACGTGAAATTCCTGATCGAAACGAGATCGCAACCTGATACGAAGAGAGAAAAACTTGTATGAAATAAGGATTGCCAGACTAATATTGAATCGGTGCGACTGTCTGGGGTTTTAAATCAAAATTTACACAGCCAAACGTCCACTTCACATTTGAAAAAAAAATGAAAATAAAGGAAAATAATAAAATAGGGATTTTGAAGAAATAGATAAATGGAAGAAAGGGGGGGGAAGGGGGATTGTAATTTAAAGAATCAACTAAAAAAAGCGAACAATCCATTAATGAAAGAGCGATGTTTTGTCCTGCCGCCGATCATGCACTTGTTATAGCCATTAACAAATACTTCTTTCAGGCGAACTTTTTGCTTTCTTTCTTCTCTTAAACCAATGGAAAAAAAACAAGAATGAGAGCAGCTGCTACCCAGTGTGCAGGAATTCATAGAGCCAGCGATGAGACATCGATATGGTTGTTATAAACACAGTAATTTCCTGGTCGGGCGTGTCCAGTGGAAGCCATTCTGAGGTGTTCCTTAGCCTCCGTCAGGCCAAGAAGAGAGGGAGAAAAGATGATAACCCATGCATATTCTTCTTACAAAATGTGGCGTGCGTCTGTAGAACAACTAGAAGAGGGCGAGGAAAGGAAAGCAAAGACCGCTTGCTGCCTCAGAGCTTGTCTGTTTCAGATCTCTTGTTACCTTTCGGTTGATTCTGTTGTTAATTATTCTGGATAAAGGTTCTTTCCACAAGCTAATCAACAAGAGATGACGGGTTGGGTAAAGACTATAGTTTGGGCCACAACACGTCCATCTCAAGCCTTTTTCGCAGAATAAACTTGAGCCGCGTCGGGCACGGAGGAGCTATAAACATAAGGCTGTAAACTCACCTACCAGTAGTGTGGGGCTCGTACCCGCAAAGAAGGTCCCTCAGGATATTAGTGTGGGCGCGCTAACACCACAGCCACCAGCGAAGTAGGAAATGGGGTACAAGAAGAAGAAGAAGAAGAGGAAAGAATAAACTAATAATTACTTGGCTTGCAATAAGACCTAATATTGTATTCAAGAATTATTACACTACATGTGCACACCAACCATCTTTTTTTGGTTTTCAGTACTTCAAAGAAACTTCTCATCTCTCTGAAAACGTTCTCCCCTCGAGATACAAATCTACTGTAATTCATAGAGAAGTTAGCAGCTCACATGTTCCAAGGAAAACCTGTGGTATTGATGGTCGCAACTTGAGACAAGATAAGACTCTTGCCCGCTCTTTGAGTGGAGACTGTTTTGATCTCCGCTAGAATTTGATTCCCACCTGTGGCCCTGAACCCCTGAACTCATGAGCCAAGTTGTTGGGAACGAGAGAACGAAGAAACTGTGCATGATAGTAGGTTGATATTCGACAGCATCTCAATATATATATATAGATAGATAGATCTTCCTCAAGAGATAATGCTTTCTCCTGTTCCCACTCTGAGGATCGTCAAGATAACGGTACTCATCAGTGATAAAATCTGGAGTCTCAGGACATCTGTTCTCATTGCGTCAGGCTGCCTCTCTCCAGCTCTCTTCACCCTCAGTTTCTACTGTCGATATGATCTCCCCTGCCTCCCCCTCCCCCTCCAACTCTTGGCGAGGCTAAACCCACGTGAGCCGCCAACATGGCACGTGACTGGAAACGACGTCTGCAACTCGGCTGTCGAGCGGGTGGATTTTTTCTCTTGCTTTCCCTGGATATTTTTTCCTCCCTCAGCAGATGACAAATTCTAAAGATTATCGCAATTTTAGACAAAAATACAAACAAATAAAGAAGTAAATGATCCAATTATCAATCCTCGCCATTTTATTTATGCAGGGTTTGCGAGAACACTGAAAGAAGAAAGTGAACACAATCCTGGAGGCAAAGTTCCAGCAAGCCATGAAGATTGGCTTAATTTTTATTGTTGTTCTTCTACAATGCAGACCTGTCACAATTTCCGACCTGCTAGCTATGACTCGAGGGGGTTTACTGGCTGCGCCCCACCTCACCTGCAGTGAAGCAGTCTTGAAGACATCTCAGATCATGGAGCGACAGGCCATGTCTCCTTCCAGCTGCCTGGATCTAACAACACAGTGTCCTCTATCCACTGGTTCCATCTGTTAAGGTGATCTGTAGGTGAAGACGACGGTCGTGGCCTGTTAGATGTATCAACTCGGTTCCATGTGGCATATACTACTGAACTGACGGGGACATATCCGCTCTCTGGTCTTGAATTGATGCACATCACCACTGGGGCCTGGATCTAGCTGTGTGCTTGGAATGATTATCTGAGTATCTTTTTCAATACAGTTTAAATACGAACGTTTTTTCTTTCTGTCTTCCTTTTCCTAGCAGGTGGATTTTTTTTTCATATCAATCTCATACACGAGATCAAAGAGGCATAGGGCCTACAGGTGAAGTTTAAAGTTTCCACAAAGCAAAAGACATGCTGAAGAGTTGGGCTGATGAATATATCTTCCAACAACTATACCAAATTGATTTGTTGCAGCGCTGCCCCATGCTTCCTTGTACCATAAATCCTTATCAACATGCATATACATTAAGTGACCTACTTTTTCTCTCCTTCAACATGATTTGATGCTAAAAGAGAAGAAACTTTCCCCATTGACCTCAAAACAATTTTGCATCTAAGCGCTTGTCAGCATTTTCATAAGCTCCTAAGTAACTACACATTTTTGTTTGTTTGTTTGTTTGTTTGCTCACAAGAAGATAAATCGAAGAAAAAAGGTATTGAATCTTTCTGTTTCCTCTAGACGCCACTGCTTGTGAAACGGGAAGAGGTAACGGGCGCTAATGGTCTGACAATCTAACATACAACAATTCGAGTAAGTTATACTCTCCTGATCTACCCACCATATCAACCAGGCATGTCTGGGAGAGAAACAATTCACACCCACATCCAGGTCGATATATCCAGACAGACCTGGGACTCGGGACTGAAGGCGGCCACACCCTCTGGTTACTTGATGGATGCTGGTGCCAGCGGAGTCACACCTGACCAGTTAAGAGTTTTTAGATCTCTAACTGACCCGACAACCAGGGTCCCCCAAGGGACATGAGCGCCTGAATCAACGGCGAGAAGTATATATCGGTCACGCTGTTGTGAGACGGTGTTCACCCTGCACACATCAACCCAGCTGGTGTGGCCAGTTCTCCTCTAGCCAGACCCCTGGACCCACCCAGACACGCCAGCCAAATCAGCCTCCGGGGAGTTGTGTAGAACAAAGATAAATCACAGTGTCCAGCGGTGAATGTGGAGGGAATTCATTCACACCGCGGAGACGTTACAGATCGATTGGAAGGGACCACTCCTTCATACTCCCTCCACAGTAGACCACACACGCCATACACACACACACTATCTGCTCCCTTACTGCACTTTACTGAACGTTTTGGTATATGTGCGAGTTGTTGTTGCTTTTTTCTCCTCTTTAAAAATTTGTTAACTGTAACATGTTCATAAAGAGAAAGCGGCCAATATAAAATTTGAAATGGATCACTTCCGCCTGTTTATCCTTGTAATGCCTTGCGCTGTGATTTGATCTATGGATCTAACTCACTTTCTCACTCTGTGGACGCCTGTACTTTTCAGGTAACGGGTCGACTTAGAAAAGTACCCTTGTACTTATGTGGTCTACATTCTTCTTGGATCTCCCATTTAGTCTCAGCATAATGATAAGAATTAACATAACGACTCTTCGTTAACGCTATTCATGTTATATATAACATGTTACACACTACGGTATCGATAATTTCCAACGTCACTACCTTTCACCTGATTGGTTGCTATTTTTATAAAGCGATACACACTGAGTTGAAACAAGAACATTCCTTTTGCTAGATACATCGATGAGATTTACTTTAACAGGGGTCGAAATCGTGTGATATTCAGCCAACCTATAGCCAGTCAACCTCTTGTAGTCAGTAGCCAGGCAACCTCCTATTTTATGAAAGTCAATCTCGAGTCGAGTAAACAGCATTGACCTTTACTGTTCAGATTAAACAGCTTAAAATTCCTGCAAGTGGACTTCAGCCTTACTTTCTACTGACAAGTCGTATAATTGGCTGTGAATATTTCATACGCCTAGACAAACGGAGCCAAAAAGATCACCAAATCTTTTACACTCCTCTCAACTGATTGAGATTTGTTCTCAGCCTGCAGACAAGGCTGAAGAATTTGAGTCTTCTCTCGTGTTTGTTTCTCCCACTTATCTGACGGAAGAACAGGAAGCTAAGAGCCAGGATTGGCCTGGCACCGGCAAGCTTATACCTGCTGGGTTCGGAGTGAAACAGGTGCAGAGAACGATTCAACCACAGACCATTCTCAAGCAATATACCTTCCTCAGCTTACAAGTAGTAGTAGTAGTAGTAGTAGTAGTAGCAGTAGCAGTAGCAGTATTAGTAGTAGTAGTAGTAGCAGTAGCAGTAGCAGTAGCAGTAGCAGCAGCAGCAGCAGCAGCAGCAGCAGCAGGAGCAGGAGCAGGAGCAGGAGCAGGAGCAGCAGCAGCAGCAGCAGCAGCAGTAGTAGTAGCAGTAGCAGTAGCAAAAGCAGTAGCAGTAGCAGTAGCAGTAGTAGTAGTCGTAGTAGTAGTAGTAGTAGAAGAAGAAGATGTAATATCAGTAGTAGTAAAACGATAATCATAAATATAGGGGTGTTGAAGCCAAAAAGATTGGTCTTGCGGATTTCTGAGTGAGTGTTCTATCCCACGACTACTGGCCTTACTAGGTTGACTCATCATGTGTATGAATAATGTAACAAGCGGAAACCTGGCGCAGGCAGCTGCTGACAGGATCGCAGTTAGTGTGGTAGTAATAGTCCTGTCAGCTGGGTCAGTTCTTGCATACGTGATTCTCTCGACAGGAACACAGGAAATCAGTGGATCCCCATCGATCTGTGCTCCTCCCTGACACCAGGGAGACACTTCAGTACACGTCTTGTTGCTCCTCATCTGAGGAATCTCATTCACAAGAAACTCGGAACTATTTGAAAAGTACCGGTTAGCAACATAATACTGCAACCCAAACAGGTTTATATCAAACAGAAAAAGTCCATAGTCCATAAAAAAAAAAAATTTTCATGCTATTTAAAACTATCTTATGTGTATATCTTCTCTTAGTTTGCATGATGGTATATTTTGAGCTGAGATACCAGAAAAAAAATAGTTTTACTATCGCCTCGCATGTTTGAACTTTTTCTGAGAAGAAAATCAAGGTAATTTCTTTTGTAAAGCTGTACCAAAGTCAAACACAGGCAGTTTCTATGATCAGACCACACTAAATCCAACATACAAGATCTATGATAAAACTGCATCAAGTTCTTATAATCAAGATGTGCAAATTTAAATACTGACAGCATGGATGATCAAACTACGCCAATTACAAACGCTACATGCATCTATTAAACTGCATCAAGTTCAATAACTGACAAATTCTATGGTAAAACTACACCAAGTACATACACCGGCAGAATCTAGTATGATCAAACTGCACCAAGTACGAGTACAAACATTGACAGTTTTAACTCTACCAAATATTCTATTCATACTGAATAAACACACACACACACACAAACAAAATATTTTGCCCCAACAAAACTGGCATCGAGGAGCACTCACGCCACTTCTAAACCTAGACACACGCTGATCTCCTCTACCTGACTCAATCCAGTGCCGCAGAGGTAGACTTTCTGACACACTGGCCCCTAATTCAGTTACGGACACACGATCTACCTTTTAGCTACCTCCACCACTTCTGTTCTGCCCACAAGAGCTACGGGGCTGCCACAGGATGTCTAGCGACGGCGCAGGAAATTAGAATCAACGTCTTACGTCGCCTCGACGAATTTTCTTTGGTTTTCGATAGCGACAGCCGAAGCGAATAGACGCCGTTGGAAATGACAGCGAGTGCTCTACGCAGTTTGGTTTCATCGGTGAGAATTGGAGATTTGTTGGCAACCACAGCCAAGATATCCATGTATAACTAACACCATGTCAAGTAAGCACAATGGGCAAAGTGCTCAACTAAATGAGCTTTGAGGTATCGTTACGTTTTACTTCACTGTAGGGCTACACATGACATGCATGTTTAGGACTCTGTTTCTGAGCTCTCTTCGAATGAGATGCTATCGTTTAAATATCAAGAAAACAGACATAAAACTCGACCTTCGAACTGTATCACAAAAGCCATTTCATAAACAAATGACAAATTTAACTACACACACAGCGATAGTAACCATCCACCCTCCAGTATCAAAAATCTACTTAAAGGCATAGGGATACGACTTTCCAAAAACTCTTCCAACGCCGAGATATTCTATGTAGCAGCACCATCTTTCATGCAATCAAGTTTTAAGAGGAAGTGACACGAAGATAAACTACAATTCTTATTATACATAGGTCTGAAAGAAAAGAAAATGAGAAAAAAAAAAAAAAAACAACATGGACCCAGAATTGAAAGAAGTACAACATTATATAGGCGTTGAAAAAACGAAGAGACAAACAGACGAAGAAAAATATTTCAACACATCAACATCGTAAAAAAGTTCTTTTTACTCTCCAGAGAATCTTTCCCAATTGGCAAGAAACTCCACCACATCATGAAAAAAAACGCCGCAAAGATGAACTTACCTCTGTAGGTGAAACATTCAACAGATTATTAGAAGCCACCACAAAGCAGTGCTATCGTGCGAAACTAATGAAAACGGTGCTGACAAATCATGCAACTGTAGAGATAAAAACCATGATGCCGTTTAAAAAAAACTGCCTGCAAAAAGTAGTTGTATACCAAGCCACTGTGGAGTAAAAGGACACGAAGATACAAGAGACATTATATCAGAATCACTGAAAATCAATTCAAAACCAGATACACCAACCACCAACATACCTCTAGCTTCAGATTTAAAAAAACAAGATCAACCCTAGCGACCACATCGGGAAACTAAAGGATTCTAACATCGCCTACAAACTATGGTGTAAAATCAATGAAACAAAGCCCAACCATACCTCCTTGAAGCAAATAAATGCAGAAAACAAGTCTCAATAAAAGAAACCTTGCATTATACCCGCACTGAAACACACACCTGGGAAAAAAAAAAGTTTCATAGACGAAAACTTCAGAACACAACACAAGATATGTGTTTAAAAGGAGGGTGCCAAACGCGGAGCAACTCGTTCAAACAGAATGCAGAAACAGAGCTCAAAATATGCATGTCAAGAAGAGGCCTATATATCATACAATTTTGTTTATATATATATATATATATATATATATATATATATATATATATATATATATATATACACACACACACACACAGACAGACATACAGAGAGACAGAAACAGAGACAGAGAAAGAATTACAGACAAGCAAAGTCACCCACAAAGCAAAAAAAGAACAAGAGCGTTAATGGGAAAGAGCAGGGCAATATTTTTGTCCCCAAATGTTTAAACCTCTCTGAGAGTATGGCGGCTGCCTGGAGCTGTCCGCCCAGGTAATGGACTCCAGCGGTCCTCGGGTTCCACTGAGGACAACATCATCACTGACACGGTCGTCCCAGAGCACTCAGTGACAATATAAGACCTGAGGGAATTCTTACCCGCACCACCCCTGTAAAACTATGAGGATCACCACGCTCAGGAGTCTGGCAGAGCTTGTCAAGTGGTTCTGAGTAGTAAGCCTCGCCTGGAGGGGAGATTAATGTACCAGTGAGTCCCGCTGACGCCGCGTCATACCCTCCCAAACTCCCCACGGTGGTCTCATAACCTTGCCGCTTGACAGACGTGCCGGGCACTATCACGGCGAATGGAATGCGCGTCCAACAGTTGGAGATGGCTGCCAAGTCAAGTGTCTTTCATGTACTAAATGTTGCATACTTTTAGATCTTCACAAACATTTTCCCATTGATTTCTCGAATGGAAAGATGTTAATAGCTTAACTTAACACAAGAGGTATAAGGGAATTAATTTGTTATTCTATCGTTCGACGATTTATTTCAGAGACTGACTCTCTCTCTCTCTCTCTCTCTCTCTCTCTCTCTCACTCACTCACTCTTTCTCTCTCTTTCTCTCTCTCTCTCTCTCACTCACTCTTTCTCTCTCTTTCTCTCTCTCTCTCTCTCTCTCTCTCTGCTGTCCAACTCGTCAGTCGCGGCTATACTATAGAAATATGACTTTTCATTAAGAAATAGATAACTACATGTCTAGCTCTAAGGTTGGGGCATCACGGACTTCCAGTCGATCTAGTCCATGTACAAACTCTTGATCTGAAGTAAACAAATTGTTGTAAACGTAAAACAAACTAAAAAAAAAGTTCTTTCATGATGGAACAGTCAAACAAGATGAGCCATCATGTGATGAAGGACGTGAATGGAACGAGTTTGCTCTGATCAAGATGGCAACAGGTTTGGATGCTTAAAGTGAAAAAAAAATCCGGAAAAAAAAGCATCTAGTGTCTCTGTGTGTGGGACATTTTGAAGCATATTGTATCCGACTGAGTCAGAATGTGAATATTGGAGGAACACGCTGCTACATTCCTGCGATCTGGTTTAGCTGAGTGCACAACAGACAACGAAAGTACCGCAGATATTTAGACTACATGGTTGACTTTTCAACGGATAAGAAATATATTCATGCCTGATTATCTTTTAGAGAAAAACTTGTAAATTACATTCCTAATCATCAAGTTTTCAGAGTGTCTCAGCACCTCTGCAGTCACACACACACACACATGCAGAAACTGGCGACACACGAAGCCCAAACCGGTATGGACGATAGGTCCCTCTGGTTGAAATACGAAAAATTATTTCTGATATGTCATTCAACTATATGATAAACTTAGTTACAGATTTCATCTCTGCCATACAATTCTCCACCAACCACTCCGACTCGATGTGCCCTCACAGACCGAGGCTCGGGGCGACTCCCAGCCACAGCAGTCTAGCTCTAGCGCGCTCAGTGTGGAGCAGGGGAGATGAGAGCGAGGTGCCGATCAGCCGCAGGAAACCCATAAATCATGAGAGTAATTAAAGCTAACTTGGCGAGTCTATAATCGCTGGAACTCCGTCACGTAGCCTGATGAACGTCGTGAGGGATTACCGCTCGTGCACAGGCTGGAACAAACAGGGGAGATCACCCAATCAGTGAGCGCCATAAACATGGCCGCACTGCTTGAAGCACTCACGCCTGGAGCCGCGGTGTCTGTCCCCCACCACAGACTCGGGGAGGGAAAACACTCCTGGCTAATGATAGATGATGCGAACTTAAGAGATTCGATAACCGCCATAGAAGAAAACAAGCGGCAATAAAAGGGAGTAGTTTATTACCTTGCTTTCATCCTACTGCCGATCTTTTCTTTGAGTGTTGAAAGTGGCTGTTTAAATTCTTCAATATCATCAAGATAATTGATAGAATTCAACTTACGAGGGCACACAACTTCGTTTAAGGACAAAACATTTCTTTATAACAGAGGAAGCAGGCTATGGAAAAAAAAAGTGCGTCATAAATTAAATTAGCAGGTGATAGAACAAATCTAATTTGGTCGTTGAACGAAATTCCTTCCTAACTGAACCAGTTCCTAACTATGTGAAGGTGAGGAAATGCTTTGGTTTGACTTTATACTGATTGGAGCCACAGTCAAGGATTACGCAAAAACACCACCTGAGCTTGAGCAAAACCTAATAGCGTTCATTTCCGTCTTCTGCTAGTGGCTGTAAACACCTAACATCGTGACTACAGATTATAATTGTAGGAAGGGGTGACTATCTATGTGTGTATGTGTAAGTGTACCAGGTCAGTGACCGCTAGGTAAGGAAACAGAAATTAATGATGACGCCAATCTGCTTTGATCGACTTACCAGACCTCACAATCAGACGACCAATTGAACTTTTCCTTCAACTGAGATGCGCGATACGTCCAAGCTCTTAATCAGATTTTACATTATTAAATATTAGCGCCATGTTTCTGAGATATGTCGGACCAGGCAAACAGCTGTGGAAGAGTTTAATCACGACTGACAGCTTCGAACATCCCTCAACTTAGTTAATTTGTTCAGGTGTCGCATGCCAGAAATTTAAAACTCCAAAACAAAATCAGTACGGATCTAATGGCAAACTAACTTGACGATTTTCGACAAATTTCACATAATTATTTTCAAAGCTTCAATACAGTAAGCTAGAGTTGCAATCAAAAAAGTTTTCCTGAACTGGACTAGGCAGAGAAATTTCCAGGTCTCTTGCCTGAGTGAACCAGGATATCCGTGTTTCTATCACCCCAACCGAAACAAGGCTCGCACAACTTACGTTCAGTGAAGCTGGGCGTCACCAGCCTTGGAGTATCACACCTCCACACACTTACCTGAAACAAAAAATAGAAAACAGCCATTAGGACAGGAATAGACACAAGAGGAAACATAAAAAGGGAATTAAATGTCAAAATATTTGGAGCATCATACGATTTGCTCCATAAGAAGGTAAACCATGACTGTATCATCCAAAAGTTAAGCTCTATCTGACTCTCTTAAATACATCACAAATATGGTTGAAACTGCACCACATAAGCTACAGATATTTGTTTTTATTCCAAGTACAGAGCTGTTTTGGTGCACACCGGGACAATCTATTTTCAGATCTTTTTAAACGCTTATTATGTAGACTATGACGTCCCGCAGAAAGGGCGTCAAGATGCTCAGCCGTGTGCGAATATAATTATAGCTGCACCATTTATCTTCACCAGCATGAGAATAAACTGTGACACGATCTCGATATGAACAGAGATATGGGCAGGGACTTTACTACAGTATATGACCTATCTTATTCTGAAGAATCTTACGTTTTGAAATGTGAGAATAACAAAAGAAAAAAAAAAGAAAGAAAGAGAGAAAAAAATGAATAAATAAATAAATAAAATAAACAAAACAATACATTCACGTGAGTAGTTCGCTCTGATTTTATTAGAAATTAAGAGGAATATATAATAATATTAATCATCATTTGATGCTCATGTACACTATAATAATACTATATTAGCTCTCTTTACATGCGACATCCGACCAAAAATTTCAATGCAATATTTTATTTGTACACTCAGCACAAAAAAAAAAAAAAACAAGAAAACAAAACAAAACAAAAACAAAAACCTAGGCACAGACATGCAGTCTGCAGTTAACACTTGTCACAGACACGCAACTTCATTAAAACAACGTGACCTCACGTTGAGTGCTAATTGGCTGTCTGACATACAAAAATACTGTTCTGAGCCGGAATCAACAACATTTAAAATATGGTAAACAGTGTTTGAAAAATAAAAAACATTGCGTCGCTTCGTAGTTTGTTTTCAACTAAAAGATAGAGAAGAATTGGGTATTAAGGATATGAGAATAGAGAGAACTTGTGTAGGAAACAAAGATACATAGCATGAAGAAACTTTCAGACAAAAAAGATACAAGGGGAAAAAAATGGAATTTCGAGAGATGTGCGCAGGAAATGTTGCACAACAAAAAGTCTCCCAGAGTGCGCCTGCTTTGATGTTCAACTTGAAAAGGACTTTCTCCATCATCTTTTAAACAGGGGAAAGGCTTACGACAGGCAGCTGGGAGGAAACTATCAATCATAACGATGAGTAAGAGAAAGAAAAGGAATATGAAATGCACAGGACTCGGATCAAGCAATTTTCAAGTTAGACGCTCCATTGGTTCGAGCTTTTCCTAGTGTTGGAGAGCATCTCGTGAAGGGATCACAGTGAAATATTCAGTTGGTTTTGTTTTTCAGTTGTTTGACAAAGCCTGTACACAAAACGGTGATATCAGACCATGTTGAACACCAAAGAAGTTCTAGACGGGCAGTGTGGGTCTGACAGATGACGCCCGACACTCACCTAGCAACAGTGTGGGTCTGACAGAGGACGCCCGACACCCACCTAGCGACAGTGTGGGTCTGACAGAGGACGCCCGACACTCACCTAGAGACCGTGTGGGTCTGACAGAGGACGCTCGACACACACTTAGCGACAGTGTGGGTCTGACAGATGACGCCCAACACTCACCTAGAGACCGTGTGGGTCTGACAGAGGACGCCCGACGCTCACCTAACGACAGTGTGGGTCTGACAGATGACGCCCGACACTCATCTAGAGACAGTGTGGGTCTGACAGATGACGCCCAACACTCACCTAGAGACAGTGTGGGTCTGACAGATGACGCCCAACACTCACCTAGAGACAGTGTGGGTCTGACAGATGACGCCCGACACTCACCTAGAGACAGTGTGGGTCTGACAGATGACGCCCGACACTCACCTAGAGACAGTGTGGGTCTGACAGATGACGCCCGACACTCACCTAGCGACAGTGTGGGTCTGACAGATGACGCCCGACACTCATCTAGAGACAGTGTGGGTCTGACAGAGGACGCTCGACACACACTTAGCGACAGTGTGGGTCTGACAGATGACGCCCAACACTCACCTAGAGACCGTGTGGGTCTGACAGAGGACGCCCGACACTCACCTAGAGACAGTGTGGGTCTGACAGATGACGCCCAACACTCACCTAGAGACAGTGTGGGTCTGACAGATGACGCCCAACACTCACCTAGAGACAGTGTGGGTCTGACAGATGACGCCCAACACTCACCTAGAGACAGTGTGGGTCTGACAGATGACGCCCAACACTCACCTAGAGACAGTGTGGGTCTGACAGATGACGCCCAACACTCACCTAGAGACAGTGTGGGTCTGACAGATGACGCCCAACACTCACCTAGAGACAGTGTGGGTCTGACAGATGACGCCCAACACTCACCTAGAGACAGTGTGGGTCTGACAGATGACGCCCAACACTCACCTAGAGACAGTGTGGGTCTGACAGATGACGCCCAACACTCACCTAGAGACAGTGTGGGTCTGACAGATGACGCCCAACACTCACCTAGAGACAGTGTGGGTCTGACAGATGACGCCCAACACTCACCTAGAGACAGTGTGGGTCTGACAGATGACGCCCGACACTCACCTAGAGACAGTGTGGGTCTGACAGATGACGCCCAACACTCACCTAGAGACAGTGTGGGTCTGACAGATGACGCCCGACACTCACCTAGAGACAGTGTGGGTCTGACAGATGACGCCCGACACTCACCTAGAGACAGTGTGGGTCTGACAGATGACGCCCGACACTCACCTAGAGACAGTGTGGGTCTGACAGATGACGCCCGACACTCACCTAGAGACAGTGTGGGTCTGACAGATGACGCCCGACACTCACCTAGAGACAGTGTGGGTCTGACAGATGACGCCCGACACTCACCTAGAGACAGTGTGGGTCTGACAGATGACGCCCGACACTCACCTAGAGACAGTGTGGGTCTGACAGATGACGCCCGACACTCATCTAGAGACAGTGTGGGTCTGACAGATGACGCCCGACACTCACCTAGAGACAGTGTGGGTCTGACAGATGACGCCCGACACTCACCTAGCGACAGTGTGGGTCTGACAGATGACGCCCGACACTCACCTAGCGATAGTGGGTCTGACAGATGACGCCCGACACTCACCTAGAGACAGTGTGGGTCTGACAGATGACGCCCAACACTCACCTAGCGACGTGGTGGGTCTGATGGATGATGCCCGACACTCACCTAGCGACAGTGGGTCTGACAGATGACGCCCGACACTCACCTAGCGACAGTGTGGGTCTGACAGATGACGCCCGACACTCACCTAGCGACAGTGTGGGTCTGACAGATGACGCCCGACACTCACCTAGCGACAGTATGGGTCTGACAGATGACGCCCGACACTCACCTAGCGACAGTGTGGCACTCGAACCCGTCAAGAGAGCCCCAATGGATATTATATCTGTGGACGCGCTAACCTCAAAGCCATGTGAAGAGTTTCCCTGAGCTCCCACAAATATATTCAAGTGCAACCAGCTCATGAGAACAAAAGAGATTGAGAGAAAGAGATCAATGAAAAATAATTGGAAAGTGCATGTAAAGCAATGATAGAGAGTAGATGGAAGTAACAGATAGAGAGATGGCACCCTGAGATCTGAGAGCTATGTCATTATTGAGAAAAAGTGACAGAAAGAAGAATAAAGAGAAATGGCACCCTGAGATCTGAGAGCTATGTCATTATTGAGAAAAAGTGACAGAAAGAAGAATAAAGAGAAATGGTACCTTGAGATCTGAGAGCTATGTCATTATTGAGAACAAGTGACAGAAAGAAGAATAAAGAGAAATGGCACCCTGAGATCTGAGAGCTATGTCATTATTGAGAACAAGTGACAGAAAGAAGAATAAAGAGAAATGGTACCCTGAGATCTGAGAGCTATGTCATTATTGAGAAAAAGTGACAGAAAGAAGAATAAAGAGAAATGGCACCCTGAGATCTGAGAGCTATGTCATTATTGAGAAAAAGTGACAGAAAGAAGAATAAAGAGAAATGGCACCCTGAGATCTGAGAGCTATGTCAGTATTGAGAACAAGTGACAGAAAGAAGAATAAAGAGAAATGGCACCCTGAGATCTGAGAGCTATGTCATTATTGAGAAAAAGTGACAGAAAGAAGAATAAAGAGAAATGGCACTGTGGAATTTTCTCGAAAGATTTTATGTACTGCTTGTCTAAGAATCGTTTGCAGAGAAAGTTCAGAGTGTTACCGGTACTTGCTATTTCCCTATTCTCGGAAACAAGATCTCCGATGAATGATGTGAAGATGAAATAAAAAATACTATCATGAACTGTGAAAACATATGGATTTCCCAGTAAGTCTGACTATCTTGTCTATAATCATTCTTACATTTCAATGAGTTGGTTTCGATTTCCGCACGTAATGCGAAAATCGTAGCAAATGCGTTCTAATTAAAATTGATAATCCAGAGATTTGTAAAAAAAAGAATAACAGTAACAACTTTACTAACGGTATGACAACAACTATGAAGACAACGCGACTGCGCCCTATTTTACTATGATAAGTTAAATTTATAGGCACGAAAGTCGTCTCGATGTAGACAGCATTCTGTTCACTGGCAGTGGCAAGAGCAGGCACATCTCACTTCCACTAGTCTACATCACGCCCTGTAGATTGAACCATGCGCGCCTAACCTCACACAGGGCTGCATGACTTTTGAGCCAAGATCACAATTACAACAACAACAATATCAATAACAACAAACAACAACAAAAACTTCGTAATCGTGCCAAGACCATCAGAGCAATCTTTCTAACCCGACTATGTCCAGCTTCTGCCAAGAAGTTTAATATATAAAAAAAAAATTGGAAAATGTCAAAACTTCACCGATTTACAATAATTATCTGTATCTATTGTTTTTTTGTTTTTTTTTCGACGCAGAGAATTACTTGTTTTTATTGTTCTAACTATGATTCCTGTTGAACCGTGACATCTGACTGCCGCACATTGGGTGTTAGGCTGAATAAAGGGGGAGATAGGGAGAGTAATATGGTGGGTCCTAACCTTTCTCACATAATATGTTTTCTTCCTCCTCCTTCTCTCTCTCTCTCTCTCTCTCTCTCTCTCTCTCTCTCTCTCTCTCTCTTTCTCCCCCCCTCTCTCTCTAGGTCTCTCTGTCTCCTTCTTTCTGTTTGTCTGTCTGTCTGTCTGCCCTCTCTCTCTCTCTCTCTCTCTCTCTCTCTCTCTCTCTCTCTCTCTCTCTCTCTCTCTCTCTCTCGGTCTCACTGTCTCCCTCTTTCTGTCTGTATGTCTCTCTCTTGTAAGAAGGCTGTGCAAGGCAGTCTCCGCCAAATCACTGCTTATCTCCATCATCTCAGCATAACTCAGTGTGCATCCATTTAATTTGCCAGAAAATAAAAACAAAACAAGAAGCATTTGAGATTTTAACGGGATAAAGGTTCTGAATATCTCTAAACACAGTAGTTTGCTGTGCGGGACTCTGGTCGGAGACAGTCACTCGAGCACCAGGGCGCTTGGCTACCTGGACAGCCCTGGCCCAAGTGACCACACAATAATTTTACTGGAGATCTCTGAGCGAAATCAGGCATATTTTACTAAAAAAAATCGCAGAAAGTGGTGGTGAAGCAGATTTTTTTTCCTATTTTCTTTATTTTTTTTTTCCAGTGTTGAAATTTAGAGAGAGGCAGACAGACAGAGAAGAACAGAGTTTGAGTGTTTATGTGTATGCTGAGTAGAGAAATGAAAGCTCTGCTCACACACAACCACAATGACACGGTTGCTTGTTTGAACGTATGGGAACTGTAAGCAATTATGTTGCGCGTGATATCGAATTTTGTACAGATCGATTACTTGAAAGTTAAGCAGAATTTATAGTTATAACACACCATATATCCTCTAAAGACATGAAATATCGAGTCTCAGTGGCTGAGGGGCGCTAAACATAACACAAGAATGTTCACGCCAAACGATTACAACTATCCACGCGAGAGGAACATCAAGTGATGTTAGATTTGAAAACTGTCCAGTGGTCGTTCTGACCAATAAATACTGCGTTTTATATTTGACAAAACACTTCGTCTGGACGGCACAGAATGGCGATGAGAATACGGACACTGACTCGTTGTTTCCCGCGAATGGGTCGTAAATATTCATGATCTTAAAGAGCTTCAGATTCTCAGGGGGTCAAGAGAGCAAGGGAAAGATAGAAAGATGGGTAGATTGATAGAGATAGAAAGAAAGAGGAGAGAGAGAGAGAGAGAGAGAGAGAGAGAGAGAGAGAGAGAGAGAGAGAGAGAGAGAGAGAGACAGACAGACAGACAGACAGACAGACACAAACAGACAGACTAGAGAAAAGGATGAAAATAGAAAATAACAGGACTGATAAAAGACAGAGGCAGGGAGGACACACAGAGAGTGGGAGGAGAAGGACACAGAGAGTGGGAGGACAGGTGCATAGAAATCGAGAAGACCCAGTCGGGTTGGAGAAGATGAGAAGAGGAAACCAGAGGAAACCAAGAAATCTTTTTTTCATGTGTTTAATGCACAGACAATAGTTGACCACCAACAATTTGTGAAGAGAAATATGGAAAAAATCATCATTAGTATGGTCGATGACCAGAGGGGACGAACCAAACACATAGACACAAACAGGCACACTGACCAGCAGGTATCGAGAAGATTAGAATAAAACATGAACTGTTACTGAGGAGCAAATCGACGCAATGAATTCAAACTGAAATACGGATTTCTAAGGTAACAGATGTAAAAAAAAATAAAAGGAAACAAATAAACAGACCGACCCAAAAATAATAATAATTAAAAAAAAAAAACCAGAAAGGAAGAAGGGGAGACAAACTGAGAGAAAGTCAGAGATTGAGAGATAGAGACAGAGACAAACAGAAAAAAAAAATAATAAATAAAAAACGGGAGTATCTGAGAGAAAAAAAAAAAGAAAGAACGGATAAAGCGAAAATAGAGAAAAAAATAATCAGACTGAATGTTAGTTAGTAGAAACAACAAAAGTTGATATTCTGGAATACACATATATCTTCACAGAGCGCAAGACAGATAGATAAAAAAGAGAAAGAGAGAGAGAAAACTCATCTTGAAGAAGAAGACAAAAAGTGCGCGGGACAGAAACAAAAAAAGAGAAAGAGCAAAATATACAGAGAAAGGGAGGAAGAGAAAAAAAAAAAAAAAGAGAGAGAGAGAGAGAGAGATAGATAGATAGATAGATAGATAGAGAGAGAGAGAGAGAGAGAGAGAGAGAGAGAGAGAGAGAGAGAGAAGGTGTGGGGGGTGGGGGGTGTTAAGAGAGAATAGAAAAAAAGAGGAACAGAAAGGAAATTGAACGAGTTACGAATAGAGAGTTAGTGATACATATTCAGATGTTACTGAATCATTGCGTAATACAAACACTTAAATAGATAAAAACAAAAGTTATTAAACAGATGAAAAGCAACCCTAGCAGACAACAAAGTGATGATAAGAGCAGTATATGTTATGGGAAGATGATGGAGTAAAGGGAAGGAGAAATAGATAGAAAGGTAGATACAGATATAAGTAGAAATATAGACAGATCGATAGATAGTTAGATAGATAGGTATACATATAGTTGGGTGTATAAATAGATATATGGATGGATGGATGGATGGATGGATGGATAAATGATTAGATTAAACGGGGACGCACATAGATTAAAACAGACGGAAAAGAAAAAAAAAGCCAAAAGAAAGATCGAGACCTTAAGAAAAAGAGAAAAATAAAGAATAAGATAACGAGACAGATTCAAAGAAAGTAAATCAAAGTGAGAAAAGGGGAGGGGGAGAGATAGATAGATAGATAGAGAGAGACAGACAGAGAGAGAGAGAGAGAAAGGGGGGGGGGGAGTAGATCAATGGATGTTTCCCCCCCTCTTCCCCGCCCGATCCACACGGTCTGAGGCAGAAGAAGACTGGAGTCATTAAACCACAACACGGCTCCTGGACTCCTCTCAACTTTCAATCATACGGCTTTTAGTCAGGAAATATGGTTTTAACGTTTGCCATATTATGGTATTCGACAATAGGCCTCTGTTTTGCTTCTAGTTTTTCATGTATTCCTTTAGGTTATGCGGACCGAAACATCTCGATTCAGCAGTCATTATTGTTGCCATCGTCAATATATTTGCTTGGCGGACTTGCTTCGTGATCTCCGGGATCTGTTCTTTGTGTCTGGCCATGTGAACTGAAAGCCTTCTCTCTGTTCAATATCTGAGCTCCTTGATTATCTCATTCTGATATTGAGTGGCGTGGAGGGGGCGGTGTTGTGGCGGAACCTACTGGAGCATCATCAGGACTCCAGCAGAATTTAGCACACATAAAGACCTCTGGGTTTATTTATATATGAGCAGAAGAGGATAATAATGGATACATTTTACCTGGTAGATTGATAATGTAAGAGCTGATAATTGAAAATATAACACAGATCGACGATTTTGATGGAGTGCAACAATCTTCAAGAGAGACCGTTTTATCAAATCATGGCAGTATGTCAGGTTTTGAACTCTGCTCATTTGAGTTTCGACACGAAGCTCAATGGTGTATCAATAACGCTGAGTAAAAATCACATATGTGATGCTGGGTTGTAACGTTGATACTTAGAGCAATCGAATAGAAAATCCTTTATCAGGTAATTCAAAATCAGATCAAAAAACTTCGTCAGATACTACCAGCGGTCGATGGGGTATAAAAATTAACAGGGCATTCTTCCATAGGAACCAGTGAGTATAGCTTGGTTTGGTGGGGCAGTGTTTGATGCACTTTCGTGCAAGATCTTCCTCAATGTCAAATCCTCAAGTGACTGCGGTGGTCTCGAGTGTCTGTGATGCCCCCTAGTAACTGTGGTGCCCTCAAGTAACTGTGGTGCCCTCAAGTGACTGCGGTACCCTTAAGTGTCTATAATGCCCTCAAGCAACTGTGATGCCCTCAAGTGACTGTGGTGCCCTCAAGTGACTGCAGTGCCCTCAAGTGTCTATAATGCCCTCAAGCAACTGTGATGCTCTCAAGTGACTGTGGTGCCCTCAAGTGACTACGGTGCCCTCAAGTGTCTATAATGCCCTCAAGCAACTGTGATGCCCTCAAGTGACTGTGGTGCCCTCAAGTGACTGTGGTGACCTCAAGTGACTGCGATGCCTGTCTCCACCAACCTCAATCTGGCGTCCTGGACAGCGATTGGTCAAGAGTTTGTTCACTTGGTAAAGTAACCTAATCGATGCTACCATAATCAGGCCATTCAGCCAAAAAAAAAGTTTACGTATAAAAAAATTTGCAAAAGTCTTTCAATCATTCTTTGGCTCAATTAAGATTAGCTTCAATTCATGAGTTAAAGACCAGCCTTCAATTTCGCACCTGCTATTCACAGCAAAAAATTCTAAATCCTTCTATCTTTTCATAAACCTTGAAGATTCCTGCCAGAAAATTCCGGTGTTTCGTCTCTTAATACCTCAAGCTTCGGGATCAGTTCATGAGTATTAAGACCTCCCTCAACAGGATCTAATGACCCTGACCTTGACTCTGGTCGGTCCAAAGGCCATGGTCGAGGATAGCCTGAATGGCGTCTTGCAGTTAATTTTGTTCTGTTCACGTATTCAAAATAGTGAGTTTCAACAAGTCAACTAGCTGAGAGAGAGTGAGAGAGAGAGAGAGAGAGAGAGAGAGAGAGAGAGAGAGAGAGAGAGAGAGAGAGAGAGAGAGAGGCCATCAGATCAATAGACACGTAGTAATGTGTTGATCAGTTTCGATAGATCTTCCAAATCTTCCACTTGCTATCCGAAGATCAAAACATTGTTAACAACTTAGCTTTTATGTATCTTCTCAATCCTCCAATTGCTAACCGAAGATCAAAACATTGTTAACAACTTAGCTTGTATGTATCTTCCCAATCCTCCAATTGCTAACCGAAGATCAAAACATTGTTAACAACTTAGCTTTTATGTATCTTCCCAATCCTCCAATTGCTAACCGAAGATCAAAACATTGTTAACAACTTAGCTTGTATGTATCTTCCCAATCCTCCAATTGCTAACCGAAGATCAAAACATTGTTAACAACTTAGCTTGTATGTATCTTCCCAATCCTCCAATTGCTAACCGAAGATCAAAACATTGTTAACAACTTAGCTTTTATGTATCTTCCCAATCCTCCAATTGCTAACCGAAGATCAAAACATTGTTAACAACTTAGCTTGTATGTATCTTCCCAATCCTCCACTTGCTAACCGAAGATCAAAACATTGTTAACAACTTAGCTTGTATGTATCTTCCCAATCCTCCAATTGCTAACCGAAGATCAAAACATTGTTAACAACTTAGCTTGTATGTATCTTCCCAATCCTCCAATTGCTAACCGAAGATCAAAACATTGTTAACAACTTAGCTTGTATGTATCTTCCCAATCCTCCACTTGCTAACCGAAGATCAAAACATTGTTAACAACTTAGCTTGTATGTATCTTCCCAATCCTCCACTTGCTAACCGAAGATCAAAACATTGTTAACAACTTAGCTTTTATGTATCGAACTAGAAGGATCGAAAATTTTCATTAACAATAAAGAAAGTATTTCAACTAAGTTAAGCCGCTTTCAACATTTTTAATTTGCACATGCACAATCATTGTAATAGTGAGAGGAGTTCGAGGAGGTGAGGGGGCGGAGAGAGAGAGAGAGAGAGAGAGAGAGAGAGAGAGAGAGAGAGAGAGAGAGAGAGAGAGAGAGAGAGAGAGAGAGAGATTTTGTTTTCAAAGTTCCTTAATCGCAAAGTTTCTATGGTCTTTTCACTTGACCATCACAAGTGGGTTGGTCGTCTAAAGATTACCTTACTACATGTGTCTACCGTTATTGCACACTAACGTGGATCTTGTACAAATGTAGTGAACTCGGCTCATCTCAATATTACCGTCACAGATGGGTCGGTGGACTAGTAATACCTTCTTACTTGTGTACCTCGTGTTCTCTTGATAGCCTTCCTACACGGAGCTATTGGCTAACGAAGCCCGTAGGGTGAACTTGTCTCGACATCCCACTGTTCTTCCAATCAGCTCCAAATCTCAGACAGCTCCACGGTAGCGGGCGGTACAAGCCACGAGCTACTTCATGTTCACAGCTTTCTGGGCAGCAGCTTGGGCAGCAGCTTAGCAACGGTAGGGGCAGTGGGGGGCAGTTGGGGGCGGCCAATTGGCGAGTGAACCCCGATCAGTGTGGACAGGTCGGCCTCCCAGGCCGTGGCCGGCGTGTAGAGTGCTGGTCCCGAAGGTCCAGTCCAGACTGATTATCTCGGCGATTAACAGCGCGCGCTCAATTACGATGGACGGAAGAATCCGGCTAGGGTGTCAGGTACAACTCTTGAAGTAAGATTTACGGGGCGCGGAGGAGAGGGGTAAAGGAAGAGAGAGAGACAGAGCTGCAGGAAGGCGCACAGTAAGATAGACTTTAGAGAGAAAGAGAGAGAGAGAGAGAGAGAGAGAGAGAGAGAGAGAGAGAGAGAGAGAGAGAGAGAGAGAAAGAGAACATAAAAGAATGGAATGTAAAAATACAATCACTGTAAACTACATATGCTCCTGCAAACAGGTGAAAGGGAAGAAAACGGCAATAGCTTTTTGACATTGACGTTGTCATGGGCAAAAAAAAGAAAAGTTGAAAGTAACGAAGAGGAAGATGAAGAAGAA
>JAWDGP010006203.1:0-5000 GCA_033675545.1 Elysia crispata | reverse complement strand
AAATAGACTAGACGGGGCAGCTCACAAGCCTGGTTGGTGCAGACATTGATCTCATCCAAGCAACAAACGCCACAGTTAAAAAAAAATCTGCTTCAACTCTATTGAACGAATTTGAATTTTCTCCCCCTAAACTTAAGAGAGAATCCTCTTGCTAGCGAATCGTTACTGGCAGATCAGGATAGCAGGTGCTCTGTCTGCTTTACAACTTTTAACAAGATCAAAAGAAAGATTTATTAGAACATGACAAGATTAATATAACACGATCAAACCCTCTGATCTCTCGTTTGTCTGAGCTCGTGTCGACTCTCAGAATCAGGAGATTTAACCTCTGATTGAGGTGAGAAACGGGCTGAGGTACGTGTAGGTATGTTCAACTTTCATAACGCTCAAAGTGCCCGAGCTGGGGAGACTCTAGCGGTCCAGCACAAGATCTATTTCACACACAGCCTAAAGCACTTGGCTAAAAGTACAAGCTCGTTTCATAAAGTTCAAAAGGAGAACCATAAACAGAAAGAAAAAGGCAAAAAAATATTTATATATTTACCTATTAAGCAAGTCACAAAAATTGTACAAATTAGAACCAAAACAAAAATTTTCCTTTATTTTCTGATATATCTAGCTCTGAAAGTAAAGGTATGATGAAGTGGTTTCTGCCAATAAGATGCTGTCTACTGCAGCTCATTCGCCCACTTGTTGAGTTATAATGAGGTTTACCTCTCGAGATTTTCATGACAAGCTTCTAGTACTGAAAGATCAAGAGATTCAACACGAGGCGGTAATGCTTTACATGGCCTCCCGCTTCCAGCTCATGCTAGAATAGTTTAAAACCACAATAATTAACCTACATCTCTCAGGTTAAAACAATTCTCTTCCAAGTTAGAAAACTAGAAGTTACCAGTTTTTCTCGCACGATCCGGACGGTGTCTTGCATGCAGCTCCCCGGAGCTTGCCTCAGGTGACCTGCCTTGGTTGCCAATGGGCGGCCGGCGCCACACGCTGAAACTGTTCAGTCACAAATCTCACACACTAATCTAAAGAAAGCTCAGCCAGTACCGCCTTTCATTCATTATAAATTATATTCAGGAACTTAAATAATCGTTCTCTTCCGTTAGAGAAAGTCTTTCGTGTGAAGAGGAAAAAGAAGGCAAGGGATGAGGTTGGACTACGTGTAAAAAAGAACAGGGCAATTCCATCCGTCAAATCCTTTCCCCTATAAGACTATAGGATCAAATGAAATTTAGAGCGCCGTCACTCAACACGACAATTATAAAAATGAGGCAGGAGCATATAGTGGTTACTGCCGCGACGTTAAGTGCGGTGGATGGTTGTAACTTTACATGTGTCCCTTGAGACCAGTCTGTGTTTTGCTCGAGCAGGATCCAACAGAAGACACAACTTCCTTAAGCTACAGGAGTTTATAACCAGGGAGGTACCTGAACTATACATAGCTCTGGTGGAGGAGGGAACGCCCAACTGTTTGTCCTCCCAGGATTGTTTAGACTATATAGTTTTGCCTCTACGCAAGGATGTCTAGACCGAAACTGTTTTCCCTTGGTAAACAGGTTTGATGAGAGAGACGTGAAATGATCTCGTGGTTTAAATCGCCATTATTTCTGCCATTAAAACTTATTTTCTCTCCGGAAACAAGCATTTTGAATCTTAATGAAAACGAAAGATTAAGGGCAAGGGAGGAAATAGAGAGAGAGCGAGAGAGAGAGAGAGAGAGAGAGAGAGAGAGAGAGAGAGAGAGAGAGAGAGAGAGAGAGAGGGGTCTATGTGAGTGGGTGAGGTAAAAGGCAGAAAATACAAGAACGAAGTAGAGTGATAGATATACGCGTAGATAGAAAGCGAGATTTAGACAAATGAAACAACAGTCAGACAAAGATGAACAGAAACAAGCAGGGACTGACACAATTAATATAAAACTACAGTGTTGTAAACTACAAAGTCTATACGTGAATGTGTAAAGATATGTCCGCTCAAACCTTGACAAAACATCGATAGGGTAGAAAAATGAAGAAGCAAGTGTGAATCCAGTGAGCCGGGAGTGGCCCTCAGAGAGAAAACCAAATCTCCTGTCTGTTGTGTCTGAGAAACATGTAGGTGGACCACGCCTGGTGTGCCGCGCTTGGTGTCACGCGCCTGGTGTACAACGCCTGGTGTCACGCGTCTGGTGTACCGCGCCTGGTGTCACGCGCATGGTGTCACGCGCTTGGTGTACCGCGCCTGGTGTGTCGCCGCAGTGATCAACACCAGGGACTCATTTGATTTTTTAAAATTATTTTCCTCTTTATACTTGCTCTGACGCTTTTGATCTCGTTTTCTCTCTTAAGCTTTTGAGTTGGCTCTTGTTTTAATAGACATAATACTGAAATAAAGTACCATTGAGCACAGTTTGCTCAGCATTAAAATGTGGCGGCGACAAGTTCTTTGAAAAGGTTGTATTAATTTTTTTTGCTATTTTGATGATGATTTTGGTAAATTTTTTTTATTTCTATGCTCCCATAGCTCAATTAACCTCACATCACAGCTTTCTTGTCACGATATCTTAATGCAGGGAATAAGTAGAGGTCGACAATATCAAATGATCTAAATATGTTTGTTCCGTATCGTCAGTCTTGCCTTTGCGCTCTCAGCCGGTAATTCCTAGGTAGTTGTTGTGTTTAGTATCACGTCTTGTGTTTCAACCAGATCTATGGACCTCCGCTCCAGTCGGACTCGCTGACATCGCTAACATGGTCCTATACGGGACCTGCAGGGCATTCATAATAAGCATCAAATGCTGTCAAACGGTTAAGTCGAGATGCGGGAACTCTTCCCTCTGCTCCTTACCTAAACCTAAATCCACCATGAACGCCAGCTTTTGAACTAGGGAATCTCCATTGCACTCCACAGAGAAGTTTCAGAACACCTGGACGATCTCCAAGGATCAGTTGCAGACGGTATTCACAAAACTTAATGGCCATTTGAAAAACTGCGCCACCACCATTGTCACGGCGCGCCTCTTGTTTCAGTCCATATATTTAGGTCTTCACTTAGATATTTATTAAGGCCTGCATAATAAAAACCTGCAAAAATCGTTGTGAAACTAAAGCAGTATCTTAAGATAAAAACCTGGCATTCATGTCATCAGACGGAAGTAGAGAGGCAGCAGCCAAGGTAACTCATGCCAGTACAGGTGAGTCACTATCATGTTCAGATGATAGACCACACTGGCATACACACACTGGAACGAACACTAGTTGCGTAAAGACGGGTTCCACTCAACGGTCCCAATCTTTTTTTTTTTTTTTTTTTTTTCATTATTTTTGTTTCATTTATTGCCAGTCCTTTTTTTATAGGTGGTTCTTGGTTCAAGAAGGAAAAAAAAAAAAAAAACAACAATTTATCAGTTTTGGAGCAATAGGTGTTTTTAAAACCAAAATAGACTTATTCACCAATGGGTTTCATTTTCATTCGATCAAAAGGTGCCCGGACATACTTGTAAAAGAAAGGAACGACGACAAAATTAACAACAAATCAACAGCACTAAAAAATTAAAAAGGGATATAGAAAGCGCTATCTCGTCCCCTTGTTTCGCTAAGCAAGGCTAGGGCTGGGCTGTGGAGAACAAGGAAAGGGCGGAGACAGTCAACCTGGCCTGATGTAGTGGTTGCTGCTCACCTCCAGGGGGTCAGCTCGCACTCCCGGGACTGATCTGGCCCTACATGCACAGCTTGATCTCTCTCTATCTCTGTCTCTCTGATTCTCTCTCTGTCTCTCAGTCTCTCTCTCTTTCTATATATATATATATATATATATATATATATATATAAAACTATATCTCAGAAAGTGTGTTTCCTCTGATCTACATGACCGGATTGATTAGCGCAGAGCTCGAGATTCCCACTGTACACAAAGGGCTGTGGTCTGGTGATACCCACGCTGCTATTGGGTCTGGGCGGTCAGGTGTTGGGACCAGGACGAGCCAGGAAAGAAGCCAAGTCCTTGAGGAATTACAACGGTTCTGACTCACTTTTATAACGAAGATCAGACAACAGGCAGTAAAACATCTTGTCAGTGAGATAGATTGGCGTAAGGTTTATAAAAAAAAAATGCGCTTCTGTGATTTAAGAAAGGCGTCTTGTTTGATAGAGATCTATGTGGGAACCTCAGTAGAGAACTATGTGGGAATGTGGTCCATTTATACACACCTCGACTCACATCTAGACAGTAGAAACAGGATGGGCAAAATAGCGAGAGAGCGGTTATTTATGTGAAAATGCTCTTTTTCCTTAAAAAATGAAAGTGTCCAGTGCTATCCGAGGCTTCCTAAGGAATAGGGCCAGTAACCGAAACAATAAAAAAAAAACCACCTAAAAAAAAAAAAGTACGGTCTGAGCATAACTCTGTCCTCACGATGCTTGAAAGTTAAAAGAAATAGATCCCTATAATCTTCAACAAGCAAAAAGTTTGATCATTTCGTTGACTGGCCTGTATTAAAGGAGAGACCTGTTTCCAATTCCATGCAACATGCGTAATTTTGTTTAACCGCCGTTCGAAGTCACTTGTAAATGAGTTTAAGGAAATTTTTCATTCCGTGTATTATTACATCATTTTTTGTTCTATTTTTAAGACTTTCAAGGGTTTAATAGTCGAGGCTCATAGTCACAAAAAAGCGATCAAGACCTTTCATCATTAAACACACTAATATAGTGCTCCCCCTTGCTCATGTCCATTCATTTTGTTCCTCGTTCTTCCGGTGGATCTCAAGTTTGCAAGCGTTACACTTTCCCTCAATGTATTAAATACATGAGGCTCCTAGTAGAAACTGAAGTATCAGTACCAATCAGGTCTTTCCATCAATTAGACAGGAACCAAGTTCTTTCCCTTGTCCAGAGCTTTGGGCTTATTGCTCATTCTTTCAGGAGCTCTAAAACTCCAGTTTTAAGCGGGTTTTCAGTTGTGGTGGACTTCAGTTTATTCTTCTCCCTCCCTCCCTTTATCTCAGTCCATATAAT
>JAWDGP010006202.1:0-20722 GCA_033675545.1 Elysia crispata | reverse complement strand
ACAAAATCTTGAAAACAATGCTGCTAGATTAATTACCTTAAAGCGTGAGAGAGATCATGTTACGCCAATGTTGATAGAGCTGCACTGGTTGAACATAAATGATCGTATCTGCTACAAGATCTGTCTTTTTTGTTTTAAGTGCCTGAACAACATGGCACCAGAATACCTAACTGGCATGTTAAGAGTTTACATACCCTCACGGTCATTACGATCTGCTAACGATCGAACAATTCTTGTCACACCACATAAAAACTATGTTGCCTACGGCAAGCGATCATTTTCTTATGTAACACCAACCATGTGGAATCGGCTCCCCAGATATATCAGAGAGTCTGATTCCATAGAGACCTTTAAAAGGCAGCTTTAACACCATTTATTCTTCACAACGCATTTCCGGCAGTAGATGATGTTTTACTTGTATCATATTCTTAAGCAAATGTATGTTATGTATGTTATTTTTTATATAATATGTATGTTATTCTTTATGCTATGTACGTCATTCTATATGTTATGTATGTATGTTCAGGCCTTCTAGCCTGCTTCTATCTTATTCTTTTTCTTGTAAAGCGCATAGAGCATTTTAATCATTTGGATATCCGCTATATAAATGCACTTTATTATTATTATTATTATTATTATTAAGTTGCTTAAACTGCTCGAGATATTCAGTTCGTATTTGGCATCCAACGCATGCGCTTTACTTGACATTTTGAATTCAGTTTTGTTCCAGTTTGTTTTACACACCATTTCCAAGTACTTTTATAGCTCTACGCAATGGCGAAATGTGCCCAGTCAGAGAGTAAAAACGTAGTCTATGACCTGAAAAACCAAGACTTTTTTGAGAGTTCCGATTTGAAGAAAGTCAAAGTGTTGGCCAAAGGAACTTTCGGTAAAGTATATCTGGTCCAAGAAAAGAGCGGGCCTGGGCGGTTGTTAGCTATGAAGAAAATTTCTTTTACGGAAGATGACCGGGAAAGGACTCGAGTTTTTTTATGAGGAAGTCAAATTTATGCAGGTGAGAACTGTGCTTTTAATAATCATAATTTGTATTTCTTACTTTTTTATGTAAAAAAGATTTTTATAATGTGTATTGTATCTCTATCATCACATGATGTGATGAGATTAAAGAATGAATAACAGTTTTAGATAAAGAAAAGACGTTAATTGATGAACAGTTATAAATTTATTTTTTTCCAGTAGGATATTCCATATTTCTTTGATTAAAATTCGTAACTAATTTTATCAGTTTTTAATTATTTGAATCATATTTTTATTTTAGAGAGTAGTCTAGTTGAAAAAATTGGCAAATTTTTTATGCATTTAGCCTTATACACACAAAAAATTGATATTTATTGCGCAATTTTATTGAAAAGAAACGAAAAACTACGTGTTAAATTTATTTGGAATCTTAATAGGGGTCCTTAAGTTACCGCAGTGTTTTGATTATATTTCCAAGCAATGTTAAAGTCCTATAATAGGCTTTCTATTAAACAGTACATAGGTAATAGGATACTAGTCAGATTTTTCAAAATGTTTCAATATTATCAAGGGCCATGTAGTATGCAAAAACCAAAACTGATGATTTGACAGCTTAAATTATATTTCATAATTTCCTCCAACTTAATCTATTGAGCAGTCACTGTATTTCTTTACCAAATTTTACCTTTTTGTGATTGGTCTAATTTGTTATTCAAGATTTTGTGCCTTTAACTTCCATCTTTCAGGGTTTGTCTCACCTACACCTGGTTCCATGTCTCTTGGCTGCCCAATGCCTTGACTACTTCGCTATCGTCATGCCTTACTACCCTGCTGGCGACCTTGTAGAATTGATTGGAAAGCAGGAGTCCTCACGCGTCGTCCGTTACATGACGCACACATGTAGCTCACGCCATAGAATATCTCCACAGACACGATGTTGCTCACATTGACGTGGAGCTGGAGAACGTGTTTGTTTGCGAGTCAGATTGTGCTCATCTTGGTGACCTAGGCCTGGCTATGGAGGTAACCCATTCCTCAAGGACTATACTTGCTGCCCATATGGGCGGGACTATGGAGTACTGGCCACCAGAGAAGGTGAACGCGGACGAGCACACCAGAATAGACCCGTTCAAGGTTTTTGTTCTTTCTTGTTTTAAGCATTCTGGGTTTATGTCCAACTCATCTTTATTTGTTTATTGTAATGATGATAGTCCTAAAAATGCATAGTTATAAATTGTAATGAATTTGTCTTTAGTGCTGTTACAACTGCCTTATGATAATTCTTTTTTGGTCCTTAAAAAACACCGTCCTTACAAAAATCGTTCCAAATTTACCATCATTCAACTTTTCTTTCTACTGTTGCTTTCCAGTTTGTTATTCTATCTTCGATATTGATTTAATATACGTTTTTGAGTTGTTTCTTTTGCTGTGGTATAACTGTTTGCTAAAGTATGGTTTCTTTTAACTTAAACAAAACAGTAGAGGATTCCAGCTTATGAAATAGTGTATCCGTCAATGTTTTTTAGTCGGAAGTCAATTTAGTCACAATTTATTTATGAGCACGGCTGCACAATTTTTTTAATTTTGTTTCTAGATAAAACAAGGCAAATTGTTTAATCGGTAAAAAGACTGAGTATTGGTTTATTTATTATTAGCTGTTGATGGTGTTTGTTGTTGTTATTGAGTTTATTGATTTTGTTTAACTTACGAAGAGTAATCTTAATAGATATTGATGGTTTCTTCGTTTTTGTCCCCATTAAGTGTGACATTTATGCTATTGGCGTCATGCACTGGATTCTGGTGTCAGGGCAACAACCTGAAAAGAATGTAGACTACCTCCCCAAGGTGTATGCCAGCACTGATTTGGATTTATTCTATACTAACTGGTAGGTCTATGAAAATATCTTCGCGTGTTAACGGCTTTTTGCAAATGAAGAATCTTGCAGCGGTGTGCAACCTTTTGCAAACTTACCATGATAGTAAAAATCAAAGTATTTTATACAGAGTCTTTTTTGAGGTTTAAATTATTTTTTTCCTTGATATTTATGCTTAATAGACAAGTTTTCAAAAACAATATTCATGATTTGATTTAAATTTGAAATAATTTAATGAAAATTTTAATCTTGATGTATGGAACTTTCATATGATACAAAAAACACACACGGAAAGGTTTGGTGGTGTGTGTATCTTATTTCTCAAAAGGTTTCCTTTTAACAAGAACAAGCCCAAATGTTTTTATTTCCTCTTATAATACGGGTTCACCTTAGAGCATTTGTTACAGCCTAACCCGACGGAAAGATCCACAACGTCTCAGGTGATAACGTTGCTAGAAAGTGGTCAAGAGTATACTTCTGTGGCTGAGGTTTCCGAGGCCGGAAAGTAAATTGTGTAAGTCACAGGTTGGTGAGTCCTGTAAGAGGTAAGTTGAGGTTGTAAATTTCCTACTAAAAAGGGTAAGCCCATAAAATGATATATAGAAGAGCAGTATTCTATAGATAGCTATTATTTCGACTGCTATTATTCTAATTGATATCATCTTCTTCTTCATCATCATCATCATCATCATCATCATCATCATCATCATCATCATCATCATCATCATCATCATTAGTATTATTATTATTATTATTATTATTATTATTATTATTATTATTATTATTATTATTATTATTATTATTATTATTATTATTATTATTATTATTATTATTATTATTATTATTATTATTATTATTATTATTATTATTATTATTATTATTATTATTATTATTATTATTATTATTATTATTATTATTATTATTATTATTATTATTATTATTATTATTATTATTATTATTAATCATCTTCTTCTTCCTCTTATACTATTTCTGCTAATTAATCTTTCGTGTGTTTTCGTTTTTTTCCTGTCCTTCTTCAAGAGTGCAGCCTTTCCGTGGAGAAGAACCTTAGTGGTGCGTATGAGCATGCACTGGGGCCACTCCAATCTTTTTATTTTTTTTCCTTACACTAAGCAGTAGTAATTCATGTTTTACTTCCTTCGCTCTTTTGTTTTTAAAAGTAGGCATGAAATTGGCTCTTTAGACTTTACACAACACAATTCAGGTAACAAAACGTGACTTTAGGACATTTTTTGCAACAGACTAAATCGTCGGGAAGACCGTTAGCTGAGGTTTGCAAACACGGCTAGTATCTTCTGTATGTAACAAGTTTGGGACACAGACTGAGGTTAGTCTCTTAAAGGTAAAGTGAGCCACTAGCAACAGAAACACCTCTGTCAACTTTCAGAAGGGTTTTGGCTACTAATTAAGGTAAGCCCATTTAATTATGGATAAAAGACGATAATCTCAAGTTTACAACTTCGATTTCTTTTGTCTAAGTGATTTGTTTATTTATCCAATCGTTAAAATAGCAAAATAGGAATTTTTTTTACTCTACTTTGTTGGCTTTATTCTAATTTCTTAATAGTGAAAATGTTTTTAGACCAAACATAAATAATTTCATAGGGAGGAAAAAATATTTTTTTTAAAAATAACTTTTCATCTCTTACTTCTTCTTCTTCTTCTTCTTCTTCTTCTTCTTCTTCTTCTTCTTCTTCTTCTTCTTCTTCTTCTTCTTCTTCTTCTTCTTCTTCTTCTTCTTCTTCTTCTTCTTCTTCTTCTTCTTCTTCTTCTTCTTCTTCTTCTTCTTCTTCTTCTTCTTCTTCTTCTTCTTCTTCTTCTTCTTCTTCTTCTTCTTCTTCTTCTTCTTCTTCTTCTTCTTCTTCTTCTTCTTCTTCTTCTTCTTCTTCTTCTTCTTCTTCTTCTTCTTCTTCTTATGCCAGCCTTGTTTCTGTCTTTCCTGTCCTCCTTCAAGAGTGCAGCCTTGCCGTGGGGAAGGAGCTTAGTAATTCGCATGAACATGAAGCCAGTGCACTGAGACTGCTCCCATCTTTCTAAAACTTTATCTTTTGTAAAAGCAAGCGATTCTTTTTTATTCGCCTGCTAATGTTACACCAGGATAGACACCAAACTTCAATGTTCTCAGTTCAACGCCTAACAAATCTATAACAGTGAAAATGAAAGTCACGAAGACAAACATGCCCTCAGTGAAGAGAGAGAGAGAGAGAGAGAGAGAGAGAGAGAGAGAGAGAGAGAGAGAGAGAGAGAGAGAGAGAGAGAGAGAGAGAGAGAGAGAGAGAGAGAGAGAGAGAGAGAGAGAGAGAGAGAGAGAGAGAGAGAGAGAGAGAGAGAGAGAGAGAGAGAGAGAGAGAGAGAATTATTAAATCATGGCTTTTGGGGTTGCTGTCCATGATTGACAGGATTATGACTTCATGTCTTTAGAACAGACGCACTTGACTGCTGCTTCCAGTCAGTCTTGGAGTATCTGTGGAGAATACTCCTGTCTGCTGCAACTGCTAAACAAATATAGCAGAAGTCCATAATGTTCATGGAAGGGTGGTCAGATCTTAATCTTTCTCTGGGCAGTGATCGCCACAAATCTGCTCTAACAGAAGAAAACGTCGCTCGCCAAGATAGCTGTTTATCAAATACGGTATGAAGATCTGGACACTGGAAACAACTGACAAATGACCACACAGGCATGTAAACAGAAGCTTGTCAAACTCCTTCTACCCGTAAGAAATGGGACCTGCTGTAGACAAGGAGGGAGATGGTGATGGCAAAGTGCGATCTTGTGGACCTTTCATGAAAAGTTCGATAACAGAGCGTGAACCGTGTATGACTAGAGATGAAACAAGATTCCTTGGCATTGAACACCTGTCGTCTACAATACCTAAAAAGTTCAAATGCCTTCAAAGAAACTCATTTTTTTTTTAATTTTTGGAAATGAAAGGTCCTTTAATTGCCTACTTTCTGCCTCGTGGTTAAACTATTAATGCTTATATATTGCCGAACACTGGACAGTCTGAGAGAATCGAGGAGTCGAAAACGACCTGGTCGCGTGAGACAGGGTGTGATTTTGCGGAATAACTAAGCAATACCATGTCACAAAATCGGCCCATAGCTGGCTTCAGGGATACCATCTGGTGTTTCTTCCACATCCTTTACAATACCCAGCTCCTGCTCGCTTGCACTACATCTGACTTGAACCTCAGAAAAAAATATTGAGTTATAGCAGCGCTTCATTGGTAATAGCGACCTCATTGAGAATGTGAGAAAATCGTTTCATTCGCTTGAAGAGATATTTCTAAGGGATTGCATCGAGACCTTTCTGCACCGATGGGAAATAAGATTCAATCTTGAGAGCGCTTATTGCGACCAATTTTGTTTTCTTTAATTTTGCGTGTTTTGGTAAGTCTTTGTTAAATGTATTTAGAGCTAGACTATATATATATATATATATATATATATACTTTTTTCCCCCCTTCTTCTTGGATTGCAGCGGAAATCCTGCGCCAACCTGGCTGGACCTTAAAACCTGAAAAAAAATTAAGTTGAAAAACTGGCATTTTATTCGAAAATGTCTACGTCCACCACGATACTTACTGCAGACACTTGAATTCAGCTCGTATAGCTAAAAAGATATGTAACAAAAAAGAATTCATAATAGATAACAGAAAGAAGAGAAACCACGAGACACATAGTCGAGAAATAAAGACAGACAGACAGACAGACAGACAAACAGACGGAAATACAGGTAGGCAGACAGGCAGACAGAAAGATTGATAGATAGACAGACGGAAATACAGACAGGCAGACAGACAGAGAGATTGAGAGAGAGACAGAGACAGAAAAGACAGGACGCATTAGAGGAGAGTTAAGCGCAAATAGTGTACACCATGGAATCATATAGAATATAAGTATTCTTTGACAACCAATGGGCGAGAAGTCCTACTGCAGATATTGTATGATAGGTATTGAACGTCATGTTATTCCCCTTAAAACATAAAAACATGTTTAAAAAAGTAGAAGAAAAATGTGTGCTGTCTTTTAACAAATTAAGCACTTGAATGAACCTCAAACGGTTTGAAAACATGACATTAATTTTTCCTTCACAGCCAACTATCTTACTTTCCTATGAAAATTCTAAAACAGAGTAATTTCTGAGTAATTGTTTTTCTAACCAACACAACTAGTTCAGATTATATCGTATCTATTCTTTTATAAATTGAAAGCCTGATATGCCTAAAATAAAAAAAAAAGATTGGAATATACTTATAGTTGTATATCGACGGCGGAATATCAAGAGTGAATATCCGCACTTTGTTAAAGTTTCGGAAAATTGAGTTTTAAATTTTGGAGGTTTTAAAATGGATGTAAAATTTTAACGTGAGAACTTAAGGTAAATTCCATTGGCGCTGACGTAATTAAGGGAAGCTAAACGAGATCAGTTAATAACATTTTTTATCTCGCCAAATTTTCGCAAATGAAGTGACAAAGAAGGCTTAAATTTTTAAAATCTTTGGCAAAAAAAGACTAACTAAACTCACCTTATAGACTTTGCGGTAAACATATGAGCTAGAAGACCATGTCTCTGCTTGGTGACTGTTGTCTTTGAAAAGGTGAAAGATCTTTGAAATCGATATACTGGCATCCACGTATTTTCTCTTTGTGTTTTTTTTAATCGAGACTAGTGACTTTCTACACACGGGAATGAACGTAAGTGCTGTCTGATGCTATATTTACGGTCTTCCGATGTTCTGATTTGTTCCATGAGCTTGTAACCCTTCTCTACCCTCTTCAATAAAAATACCACTTTCTCTCATCTTTAATAACGCTTTGTTTTACGCTAACATCTGAACTTGTCTTCCTATCTTAAATTAATTGTAACTGTCTTCATATTTTAGTGAGTTATAAAGCCTAGAACGTTTCAATATAAGTCTGTATTATGTTATCTACTTTGTCTACAAACCTTTAGGTTGGTAATGGTCCATACATAAATATAAGGTATTCTTTTTCAACGATAACTGCAAATAATGATGACAGAGATTCAGACAGAATCTGCGATATAAAAATATCTGTAAGTCATGTAGGTTGAAAACTAAACAATATCTCACACGACAGGTTCGGTAATTAGAGCAATTAGGCTTAATTTTCTTTTTCCGAAAATTGCCCTCTCTCCAAACAGAAATATTTAGCTAATTTTATAATGAACCGATTGATGCTAATACTCTTTAAAACGCTCATTATCAAATATATGCAAATAACATGAGTTGCCACAAGTTCCATAAGTGATGTTTACTAAAAAAATGGCGGCTTTAATACCTCCTAATTAATATGAGGCATCCTGTGCTAACTTGCACGAACTTAAAATCTTATGGGTAATTAGACTGCCTTACCACGGATATTAATAATAGCTTAGGATTATTTATCATGTGTAAATAAAGGCAGAAAGTCGTTGAAATATCAGAACAAAGCGGTATGATTTTAATTAACAAATTAGGTTCCGTTAATTATAAAGCGAGTCTTTGTTCCCGAAGATATTTCTCTCCTCCGAAAGTAAATCTTTTGCAGAAAGGTTCATGTTTTCCCATTTTAGCACAGATCTTTGTCTTCACAGATTAAATTTTACAAAATTAATGGGTTGTTTTTTTTTGACAAGCTTGCACTGTTTAAACAATTTTTTCATTAAAAATAGAAGAGACTGAATCGCGTCTTGCATTTGTACCTCGTCGTTTCAAAAACAGAGAAACTAAGGTAGTCTTCTGATTTACAGAGCATTCGTTTTTATAAGTTTATTAGTGTTTCGGTGTGAATTTAATTGGGTTTAAACCAGTTGGTAAAGTCATGCCCGGCTGTAGTTAACTGGTTGCCCTTTTTAAGATCAGTGCATGATTTCAAGAGTGTGTACGGAAATTCTTGAAAGCTAGGTGTTTTTTATGGAGCGAGAGAGAGACTCTTTGAGATAAAAGGGAGAAGATGAAACATATAAGTCGGTGCCAAAAAAAAATGTTTTCATTTAGGTGATTTTAAAATGCAACGATAATTCCCTTTCCTAACTGTAGCATCCATGCAAGGATAGAAGGTGATGTCACCTACTCCCATGTAACACTTGCTTACATCATCGCTGTTTTTACGCTGTTGTAAACAGAGTAAGGCCAGCATAAAGATTTGTTTTGATTTTTATTTTATGAGGCATTTCAAACGTGAGTTCAAAACAGATCGGAATTTTCAATTTACAAACTAAAAAAGATATATACTATGGCTGATTTGAATTTTTAAACGACTTAAAACCAGATTTACGAAATTTAAGACAGATCTAGGATAGGGCAAAATACATTATCGATAACTGTTGTATAATATCTCAAAATATTTAAATTTGTGGTACGTATGAGTTATACCCCTTGTTGTTTTCCATCAAACGTTTTTGATAAAACCTCCTCTACGAAGCTGATATAGCTCAGAAAACCAATATTGTTGTTGTTGTTTTTTTTTAATTTTGTTTGCTGTCATAATTCTTAGATTTGTTGCTCGTTATACATAAAAATAGTTTTATTTCCACCCCAACCACTTGGAACTCTAGAGAGCAATCGTTATTTGTAAATATTTTCTCAGCAGATAACCTGTGACAGAAAAATAATTCAGGTGAAAAAGAAAGGTTTTGTAAAATCGAACTCTAAATATGAATCCTTTCAAATATTCATTTTACTGTAGATTAAAACGCGGAGAAAAAAATTTTTAGTTCTCATAAGTCAGCGCACTTTCAGGCAATTTTTTAAGAAACCACAGCCTTTTAATAAGCCCTTAAAAGACTACTTTTGTAGATTATAAAGGTACAAGTTCAGCCAATTTTTCAAATAAAAAAAAATCTTGCCTTTTTTTGCATATTATTGGTTTGCTATCTTTTTATCATCACAATCCCTAAGTTGTTTCAACATTTAATTCCAGCCAGTAAAAGAAATAAATCTCAAAATTATTGATTAAATATAGGCTTAAGAACATCAATATTTTGCCCAATAAAATACCTTTTTTGTTCTGTCTGTAAACATAATTTTAAGCAGAAATTATGAACCTTCGTTTCTATAAATTAATAATTTCTTGAATATTTCTAGAATCGTTCTGTTTTATTTTTATTTTTCTAACATAAGTAACTATTCGGTTATATAACTGGATGTAGCAAAATATATTTTCAATCTATTTCAATATATAATAGCATTGGTTGCTTAAAAAATGGTATATTTCTTATTTTATCGCTTGCTAAAGGGTTAAAATTTTGTGGAGCATTGAAGCTGCCAGTTGTCTTTTGCTAACTCTCATATTATGGAGGAATGTTTTGTGAGACTGTTTGGAGAAGTAAGGCCCATGTAATTTATGCCTGATCATAATCAGACGCAAAGTTTGAAGTCATATTCTCGTCAGAACAAACCGGAAACTATGGGGCCGTTGATTCTTTATAATGCACTTGCGACAATTGCTTTTTTGAGCGTCGGTAAGAAAGAAACTTTTTTGCAATCGAATTTTTTTTCTTTTAAATTTGGCATTCGAGCAAAGTTTTCCATGCAGATTAAAACACTAATAAAAAGATTTGCATGTATGCAGCACGTGCCTCGATGCAGCAAAGAGAAATTATATTGTTCCGTTTAAATATATAATTTTATTTTTAATTCTATTCATCTGTACAGTGAACAGATGGCAGATTGTTATCGAGGCTGTGAAGCTTGTCCATGAAACTAGTATTTAGATTTCAAAATATAGTATTGTACTTATAAGTGTTGAAAAATAAACAAGTTTTAATACTCCAATCCAATGAGTTCCATTGGTTCTGATACATCACGGATTCGATTTGGTCTTGCATATTTTTTAAGGTAGAACCCATGATAAATTGACTGTGAATGGTTAGCCAATATGTTGAAGTTTTCTATCATCAAAATGAAAGCCGGAAAAACAGACAATCTCCTTCAATCTTCTGTCACTGATATCTTATCCACACTGGCTGTTGAATTATTCATTAAACTCGTTGAAACTAGACTGCTTATCTCTTTGTCAAACTCTGGCATTGGCTGCGCTATGAAAGACGCTGTAGTGGTTGTTATGACTGATTTCTGGTTTGCATTTAAGAAGTCTTTAAAGATATGAGTGCCAAGAAGCGTGAAAATTAAGTGAAGGATACTTATCAATACTATTTTCAAGTGTCAGAAGTTGATCTTGAATGGAACTTAATGGCAAAATTTATAAATGGCAAGAAAAAGAAAATGAAAAGTAAAGTTAGAAAAAATGAAAAAATTTCAAATGAAACAAAAAAATGGTTAATAGTGTTAAAAAGTATGCTCGAGGAAATTTATAGAAATGATGTCTATATTAATCGTTTAAAAAATAAATTAGATAACAGCAACAAACAGGAAGATGTAGACTACATAAACTTATAAATCAACCACCCGAAATAGGTTTTTTATGAAGCTAAATATTAGACCCTAAGTTTTTTTGCTAGAAATCGGGATCAGGTCCATCTTAATCGAAATATACCTAAAGTTAATGGTAGAGGCTTTATGACTCAGAGTTCAATACTTCGTTCAACTTAAATATAAAATCATCTTCTCCGTTTTTACAGAGTAATTTTTTTAAAATGTCATGAACATTTTCAAAGTGCTATGGAACTTTCTTCAATGCGATTTTCCCTATATTATGATCATTATTGAGAAATGTAATGAAAACTAATATGTAATCAATAGAAGTGTTGTCTCTACATTGTTGCAAGATAGAAACTAAGAAATGCAAATTAAGTTTCACCATAACCTTCTCTCAGTCTTTTATGTATTTAAATATAACCATTTGTTAAAAAATATTCTCTTGTGTATCTAAAAGTTTTACATCCATGTCCGTTAAAGTTTTAGGTAGTTAATGGTGACCAATGATTTACAGCTAAGCATAAAAACTGCATTTCTCGTTAGGGGTGCCAAATGCCGATCGAATTCGTTTTTGAATGAATGTATAAAATTATATTTGAAAGAAATGAGTGTTCACTTTGTACAAACGGATCGATAAGATAGCTTTAAAATTCATTCTTTTATCACAATGGCTCATCCTTAATATTTCAAATGCTAATCTTACTTGAAAAAAAAGTTGATTATGTTTTAATGAATGTATCAGTCTTTGTCAATGATATTCATAATAATGAAATGTTTCAAACCCTTGAACAATACATCACTCGTGTATGAAAACAAAGACTCTGAGATTTAATTACAATAATTGGTACCGCAGCCGAAAAAATTCTTACAAAGGAAATGCGTTTTCTTACATGAACAGGCTAGAATATTAGCTAATTTCAAATACGAGTTGAAAGAAAAAGTTAATTATAAAAGCGATAATTATTGAACGAACAAGAACTGTTTTCCCGGTAACCCACAAGCAATTAAAAAGGATAAGACGCGTCCTCAGTGGAATGCAGGAGGTTAATTACTATTTACTATTGATCTTGTTAACGACAATGCTCTGGCATTTAAATTGTCAAGGGATAGTTCTCAATGCTTGCTTTTGAAAAGTCTTCACTTAAAGTAAAAGACGTATCATTCTAAGCTCTTGACTTGACTTCATAGTTTCTTCAAAGTTTGCAATAAACAATGTAGAACTATGTGGTTGTAGAGGACAGTTAAAGACACCAACAGTTAAGATCAGGAAAACAATGGTATTTATTATCTTAAAGTAATTTAGCTTTATGGGGTGTCCGTTATGTCTCAGCTTTCTTGTGTTACTCCAGACCACTTCTCCTGCCGGAAGTCTACCAGACTTAGCAGTCAGATTAACGATAGGCTAGGAAGTGTCTATGCCAGTGAAATCAGCATAACGTAAAGCGCTACGCTACATGGTCCTTAATTTCGATAAGAATGATATTATCTGATGTCTCATCTTATGATGCGCAAGCATTATTATTCCTTTGTTAATTCGTTTTGCCTTTTCGCCCCTTTCTCTCGTTCTCCTACCTTCTCTCTAAATATGTCAACACTCTCTCTCTCTCTCTCTCTCTCTCTCTCTCTCTCTCTCTCTCTCTCTCTCTCTCTCTCTCTCTCTCTTTCTCTCTCTCTCTCCCTATCTCTCTAGCCCTCATTTCAATTTCCCCTTCCAAAATTCTTTGTTATCATTCCTTTAAATCAGAAATTTTGCAGATAAGACATATCTGTAATTGAAGAATTTCATAAATAATTTTATATACACTGATATTTATATATGTATTATAGACTATCTTTAAAGTGTTCTATTTCTTCTTTGTAAGGTAGACTTAATATGGCATTCATATTATTTTCACTAAGTTAAGTTCGTACAATTAAAGTTGTACTTAAATCAAACTTTTTTATGACATAAGATGCTGCACATTTTTAATTTTTTACTCCAATTCAGTGATCTACAAATTAACTGTCTTGTTGGAGGGAAACGAATAAATTATGACATTATGATAAAAACTTAAAGAAACTTGAAGAGTATTAGAAGCTTATTCCTAGTTATGCTTGTAACAAAATGTACTTAAAAAGCTGCAGATATCACACAATAATATCGCCATCTTGTCATTAAATTACTAACTTAAGACGAAAAAGGCTTCCGACAACTACCATTGTATCGATTTACAGATGCTTCTACACTAGTTAGCCTCGTGCCAAATTAAATTCTAGCTTTTCTTCTGTGAGATCTATCGCTTCAACAGAATCTGCTACTATTGAGCTTCCTTTTTTGCACATTGCATTTTTCCTCTTGAAAAAAAAAAGCATGACATACACTCAAATAAATTCAATATTTTTCGGCTTTTATGGACTTCACTATTTATATTCACTTGGATGCCTGAAGAAAACGATTCTGTATTATCCTTGTATATATATATAAAATATTTTTGTTCACCTCATGCAGATATATATAAATATATATATATATATATATATATATATATATATATATATTTATATATATCTGCATGAGGTGAACAAAAATATTTTTTCATCTCATGCAGATACTGAATGGGTACTGGTTATTAGTATAGTACAATTTTTCTGTACAAAGTAGTGACACGATCTTTCTCTTTGCAAATTTACTGTGAGCTAAAAATACAACATTATGTTCTTTTCAGGAACATTCGTCATTTCTTAGGGGATAATGTTTAAACCATCATTTTTTTCTTTCCTCTCAAACAACTTGAAATGTCAAGTTCGCGAATTTAAATATAAAAAACCTACTATTTTGCTCATATATTTGGATTTTTGAAAAGGTTTATTTTGTTTTCACGAAGATAATTTTTATTTTTTCAACTGAATCCAATAATAGTTATCTATCGTTTCTTCTTGGTGTTGATCTCTGTTGCCCGTTTTAATTTATAGCACATTCCCACTAACTACCTGTGCGCAACTTACGCGTACAAAGATTAAAATGTTGATAGGTCTAAAACCTTTTATTTTTCTCCACAACAGAAAAATTTTTCTCATGACATTTTTTTCACAATTTAAACAAAAATCAACAACATTCACAGTATCAACCTTAATAAAGGAAAAGTTTAAAATGCCACATCTCGGTCATGATACACATTGAATCGCTGCTGCCTCTACCTGCCTTTCTTCCTCGTTGGATACAGCTAAAAAAAAATCTTACCCTGAAGATATTGTTTACAACACTTAATAGATGTAACACAAGCCTATTTTTTATTATAAAAAGTAGCATAATTTCTATTCGTAGTGCACAATTTTGGAGTCGCCATTTAATATACAACAAAATGCGAAACTTTGTCACTGAAAATACATTAAGGTCCGCTGCTACTATGGGCTTACCTACTTATTTATGTAATTTTTTTATTCTTTCCCACATATTTTTTTCGTTTCTTTTTTATGTTATTATTTTTTTTGATGTTTTGAAAGACTGGGGTGATCGTTGACATCAGCTTTTTTTTCACACATTATTTTTTGTCTTAAAAGGAACTTAGAAACTCTAGGAATCTTCTGACTACCATCAATACAAAAATGACAGATTTATCCCAGATGGCCCTAAAGTGATGTACGTACACAAAATCCATTATTTAATAATAACCGTATAAAGCCAAAGTTGTGGATTCATCAAATCTTATCTTGATCATAAAAAAATTATGACCGTGAGCAAGAAAATGACGCACCACATTAAGACAACAGCACAAGCAGCAGGATAGGCAGCCTGTAATTGATTTTCTGACAGAGATGACTAGCTTTCGTAACCATCTCAATACGAGATAACTTTACAACAAATTATGTCTGTGACAGTTTCAATTGAAACACGAAATGGTTAACACTGTCTTAGAAAGGAGTAAGCTGTTAGAATATGCTAATTTTATAGAAATCAAGCATATTTGAACTAAAAAAATTAATGATCAGTCCATGCCATCCCTTTTCGTGCAAAGGATAAAAAAGAAAGTTTTAGTGTCTACTGTCTTTAATCTCAGGCTATATATTTGGGGAATATTTCATTAGTGTTATCTTTAAAAAAAAATTGCTATTGACTTTGAGTGGTGAAGAAAAATGTGTCTATGTAGATAGAAACTATGGAATCCATCTTAAATTTAATCAATCTTTTTTTTTTTTCAATTACCTAAAGTAATTAATTTCATGCAATATATATCTCAATTTCATTACTTTTGTAACAATCTGTCATTAGTTTGTAAAAAATTCTAAAAGAGGCTTTGCTGTTATAATCGGCCACAAAACATTGAAAACAAACATAATTGTTTTGCACTGATTTTCAAGTATATTTATCACATACAACAAAGTAGATTAGTTCGACATTTAAAGTATATTCTTATTAACGGTTTGTTCCATAATTATGAAATCAACGCATTAATTTGATAACACCATATATTAAATATCTGATATAAACGTCTTGATCTGGTTGTTCAAACGACCTTTTATTTATTGAAGAGACCAATCTAAAACGTTTGCGCATTGCCTGATTTTAATTTGCTCTACATAAAAATATTTCTTTAAAAGTTTCTTTGAATTTAGAACCCATTCCAAAGTATACAAAAATATTCACAGAGCTTGCAGCACCTTGAACAAAGTTCGATACGATATTAAGAGCATGATAAAAATTTCCAAAGTATAGATCAGTTCTATTCAGCGGAGGATAGGCTGACTGTACAACGAAAAGTACAGTATTTGGCGAGGCGCCAACAATGTAGATGATGCAAATGAAAATCACCAAGCGGATAAGTCGGGCGTCCTTGTCAGACATTTTGTCTGATTTTCCCCCTGAGCCGCTCATGGTCTTACGTAGTTGTCGGCTCTGTTTAAAATTAATGATGAAGAAAATAGTTCCCACGAGGACAATGATGAAGCAAATCAAATTGGGGAGGGAAAAAGAAATGAACTGTGAAGTGGTATACATGAAAAGGTCTAATTTTGTGAAGTCAAAGATGGTGATAGTTTGATTGGTCAGTGGCGATGTTGTTGTTGTCAGACCAGTTGCCAAGCTCTTCGGCAAACCCGTAGCTATCTGATAGATCACCATTCCAGTTATCAGTGCAAAGATGTTTCTTGGCGTAAATATTTGTTTGACCTGAAAAGAGGCACGGCTTACACCATTTTATAAAAATTGTCTACAACAAAGTAGGATACACAAAAAGAAGAGGTTGTTAAAGTAAATCCGTTTTTCTTCCCTTAGGTAAATCTTAGAAAGTCATTGTTAAAAAAATCAGTTGAGTTTTTATTGTTCATCAAAAATTAATACATTATTTTCCTTCACGTATATTAAATGGATTATTGAGAATAATTAAGTTTAACGCATCATTTTTTTCCACATTTAAACGTTGCTTGAACTCTTTATTAGTTGAAATTTAAAAAATTGTATTCATTTTGATGTGATTCGTAATAATCCTCAAGATAATGAATATCTACGAATGGTAAAACTTTACACTAGGACTAAACCATATGTCGCTGTATAAAAAAAAATTAAATACATTTTCAGCAGCTTACCTTCATTGGGTAAATGATACAGCAAGATCTTTCCATGCTAATTATCGTTGTGATCCAAGAGCACATAGCAGAGAAAAAGAAGAAGGCATGGGTAGTAAGCAGAGCAACATCTTCCATTGTCATGGGCAGATGACTGTCATCAAAAACTTCTTGGAGAGAAATTATCAAGATGGCACTGACGCTAGATGCATCTGCAATCGCTAGTAAAAACAAACTGATGTTTGACGATGAAGAGAGTCCCATCTTGTAGAACACAAGAATATTAATGATATTGCTAAATATTCCAAAGGTGCAGATAGCGATTGGTAATGGAGAAAAGAACTGAAGAAATCTCAAAAATTCATCATGTGTCATAAGAGGTAATACTGTTGGAATCATAGTTGACTTATTGTCTGTTGAATAATTTATTAATGAACTTGTTGCCTCGTCGCGTTCTGACATCTCTATGCCGCCTAGCTTGACTGTCTGAGACTTTGATAAGAGGCAAAGAAATCTTGCGTTTGTCTTAATGTCTAGCTATATATATATATATATATATATATATATATATTTATATTTTTTTAAAATTGATGTGTTTCCAATTCTAGACTGTTCCTCCAATATTACTGTTTTAAAATGACACCTGAAAAAAAGAGAATAAGTAATTTGTTTGACTGTTATAAGTAACTTGAAACAACAAGATTTGCCTATTTTCAAAAGGGATTTTGATAAGAGGCAATAAAAAAAAACAAAAAAAAAACAACTAGTGCTCATCTTTAAGTCTATCCATGTTTTAAAAATGTTTAGATGTGTTTTCAATTCTAGACTGAGTATTTCCAAAATTGCTCTTTTAAAACGAAACCTCAAAAAAGAGCACAGGTATTTTGGTTAATTGTTGTAAGCAACTTGAAACAAGATTTGCCCATTTCAAAATGGATTGATATCTTACTTGATCTTTCGAATTTCGAGTTTAAGACCTGAAAGGTAAACTTGATACTTAGAGCCCAATTTGTGAAATAAATTGATAAAACGAAAATTTTTCATTCAGCATCTGTAACAAAAGCATAAAAACTGTTAAATTACAATATTTCTCATATGCTTTTTACATCAAAGTTTTGAAATTCTTTTAAAACAACTAACGTTATTGCGACAAAAAGAAAACTAAATCCATATTTGACTTCACTTTTAATATATAAATTGGATCTGTGTGGAAGACCACAAGGTTTTTGTTTTTAAAATGAAAAAAGACATATAATAAGCATTTTATTTGTTATAATTTATCATCAAGTATTTACTTAACGCCTATCTAAAGTATCCATTTCGTTTACTCTAGCCCGAAGCAAAAAAAAAAAAATGAAATTATTTCTAATTCCAATTTAAAATTCTTTTCGCTAAGATACTTAAAATATCAGTTGATTTCAGAAATACCCTTTTACAAAACGAGGATCTTGAATCACCTCTGTGTTTTTTTGTTTTTTTTTTGCATGTGATCCAATTAAGATCATCGATTTATTTCAAATCATCAGTTACGTTAACAGATTCCAATAATTAATTTATACCTTATTGTAGTTAAGTCGACTTTCAACATTCAAAATTATATGTTTCATAATTTATGAATGCAACTATTTCTTGACAAGCTTAATTTTGGTTGTGGCACATTTTTCATCTTTCCAGTCTTCTACAGAAAATCAGCTTATCTAATAGTTTAATTAATGATTATGTTTGTCGCATGATTAATACAAAGGAAGATTTCATTGGAAACAATCTGGTGATAATATATCCGTGAAGCCGTTAAAACCACACCCACACATATCTGACTAGATTTATACCTTCTCGTCAGCATGAAGATAACTTCGATTGAAAGACCATTTAATAAAAATTAATAACTATCTCAGCCGTTTAAAAATTAACTAGATCATAATCTTCTCAAGATTTAGAATATTATGCTGTTGCACGTAAAATCATTCACCCATGAATTATGTAAGAATTTCAGCTCATATTTCTCCCTAAATATTAAAAATCCGGCTTTAATTTTTTTACATGCAAATTGTATCTAAAATTCGTTATTTTATGGCTCCGCTTAAAACAATTCAATGTGTGGTACAAGCTATATACAAAGATGAGTAACTAGACTTTGCAAAATAAATTCCTTTTTTTTCATGATTTCGTACGCACTCTTTTTCAAAATGCCTTCGAAGGATTAAAAAGCTGTAATATTTTCTTGTTCTCTTGATGCACTTTTATAATTAATTTTCAAATGTCTTATCACAGGTTAACACAGTTAACACAGGTATTTCCTTTATGCTGCTGCGACTAAAAAAGCTAAGAAGCACAAAGAAATAGACATCACGACCTTATCACACGATTAGATGCTACATTAAAGAAACAACTTTAGCGTTTTAGAGATACCTCATAGAAAAATGTTTGTTCATATTTAAATCTACTATTTTATATTGCCTTTTAGAAATGGAAATTGCCCCGTTTATGTAACAGTTTTACTTCCATATCCGACAAATTTTGCAATGGTATAAACAATAGTGGCCAATTGTCTACAGCCTAGTATAAATTGATTTCCACTTTAGATATTGAAAGGCCGATTACATAGACTTTTAAAAGAAATCTCACCCGCACAGTCCTATAATTGGAGAATTTCTAAATGAGATTAATACTTTATTGGTAATTGCAAGATACAGGCGCATAGAAAAGATCAGTATTTTAATTTTGGACAGAGGCGGGTGTTCAATTAATATAAACTAATGGATAAAATCAACTTTGAAAAACAACATGTCATGGTCGTGTCTCATGGTGAATTAAACAAACAATCTCTCTACAAAAGATTGATCATGTAATAAGATAAAATAATTATTACACATGCATCCAACTTATAATTAATTCTCCCAAGTTTGTTAATTTAATTCACATGTCTTTGTTTCAGATCTTAGGATAATTATCTGTCTCTACTGGAACAGGAGCAAAGACTCTTCTAAATTATTATTTAAACTGTTCGGAATAACAGTCCTAATCCCTATTAATGGAAAATTGTACAAACAAAAAAGCAGGCTCCTTCGCCTTAAAAGATATAAGAGTTCTAATTAATCATTAGTAAAAGTAACTGTCTTTTTCTGAGATATTGTTCAGATCCTGTACAAATTATCAGCTTTTTCTTGTAGGAAATATAACGCTCTAAGACATAATTATAATAATTGGCACGGCAGCCCCAATTCTTCTAATGTCAATTTTTGTTCCGACTAAGACGGGCTGAACTAAAACTATATTCAATTATAGAAGCTACAATGGTTGTAGGTGCAGATATTTTCCTCTCAAAAACTGTCTAATTAAAAACAGACTGAAATGCAAACTAACTTTAATTCAATAACCATAGTAAATCACCTATAGAAGCCAAGATTTTTGCCGGTACATATGTTTTCCTCTAAGTAAATGGCTATTTGAAAGAACAGACGAATTTCAAGGCGGACTAAGAGGCGCAGAAAGAAAGGAGATAGTAATACACTATGGCTCCTTTAAACAACACTGACAAGGTTTTTCTGTAACAGATAAATTGTCCATGAAAATAATTTTTAGAATATTTTTTTTTTATTTTAAAGTAAATAACTTACCTTTCAATTTTTTTTTTTTAAATTCGCTTTTACAGTTTCTCCGGTTTCCATATATATTCTACTACTAATTCTGTTGCGTCCACTACAACACTACTACTACTACATGTACTAGATGTACTACTACTACTACTACTACTACTACTACTACTACTACTACTACTACTACTACTACTACTACTACTACTACTACTACTGCTGCTGCTACTACTACTACTACTACTACTACTACTACTACTACTTCTACTACTACCACTACCACCACTACCACTAGTACCACTACTAGTACCACTACCACCACTACCACAAC
>JAWDGP010006201.1:10000-25155 GCA_033675545.1 Elysia crispata | reverse complement strand
TTTTTTTCTAATTCACTGCACACGTTGTTAAACAGAAGCTGAAATGATATTTTTAATACTTTGTCATGTATAGTCATTATGACACCCTTTGAGACTTTAGAATTATTCAGAAAGGCCACGTGTGGTAGGGATATGTGATCTTATCAGGGAAAACCAAGCCAATCTTAAAAATCTATCTAAATTTTACAAAACATCAGGAAAGACAGAACTTCAGGGATAATGTTCAAAACTGAGAATGTTGTCATTGATAAGGGTCTTTTTTATACAACGTTTTAAGAGAGCCAGTTTTTATTATTTCATATGGACTTAGCTAATCAAAAAAGTTCTTCTTTAAGCTTGATTTTTCTAAGTTTTGGGCACACAATACTCAAAGCTTATTTTCTAGGTATTGATGTGTGTTAAATGTTTGCTTTTCAAACTATAGATTTTTTGATTTGCACCCTGTTCAAATCACTTTTATGTTACTTTTAAACATTATTTATGACTACATTTCTTTTAATCTCTGAAAGGTTTTTTGGAGAAATTAGTATTTCTGACCTATTGAAATAGGACTGTTATTATTAATATTTTTTTTCTTTTATATCTCTCAGCTATTGCTTGGCAGTATACCTAGCCCCTTTGTGAAGATAAGGTCAAAACTGCACAGTTTGTTGATAAAAGCTGGTGCTCGCTGTGGAGTTTTTAAATGTAAACATTTTTTTTTAAATTCCAGGTTAAAAGAAATGCTATTCATACAGATTTGTCATCTGCTGGATTTTTAAGAAAGGTTTTGTGTTGATGGATAGGGCACTTCTTTCCAACTCTGTCAACTGCAAATAATAAGATGACTTTTTAGAACATATGTGTCTAGCTGGTGGTTTGTCTGTAAAAAGGTATCACTGGTTTTTGAAATGACTATAGGTAAAGGTCCCACTGAGAACTATAGAAGGACTTAATGAGGCATTGGATTAACATTTATTTGTAATCATCTTTAAACCCAGCACTACTAGACAGGTCCTTTAATCTTTAAGCAGGTAAGCCCCTGAACAATAACTGGGAAAAACCGATTAATTCTCATCTAACTAGCATAATAACCATGGAAATTATATTTGCCTCCCCAGTTTACAATTTACACTTGAAAAGTTGAATAAAAATTTGGAATTTGATGGGAAACAAATGTAATCAAGCCAGTATATGGGCTAAGAGAAAAATTTTTATTGGGTTCATTTGAACTGGTGTCAGGGAACATAGTCAATTAGTTTATTTCGATTATTAGAACATTTTTTCAATATTTTTCAAACGTGTGAAAATTTCACTATTTCCAAGGGTTTAAGGAATGTAAGAAAAAGAAATAGTTTGTTACTTAAAAAAATATTAGTTCTTAATTTTCAATTTAGTTTTTTATCTTCCTTTTTTTTTGTATCTTTCTGACGGCAGAACTGAGGCTTCTGAAGCATTTCTGTAATGGGCAAAAAATCAAATCAATCGAGAAAGTCTTTGAACAAGTTCCTGGTTTCCATTTTCATTTCATTTTGATGCTGATTCATATTAAGGTTTAAAGAAAGATTTAAAAAGGTAGAAGAGTTGATTCTTTTTGGATTCCATGGAATGCTTCCTCATGCACGTGAGTGTGATGAGTAGCATTTAAGGGTTTTTTCAGTCTTCATACTGAATTACTCATTGCGTCATTTTTATTTTTCTTGGAAGAGTGCAAGTTTGCTTGACTGGGCGAATCTTTTTGTGATTGCATGTATTGATTGAACCTTGTCAATTAAATTCATATTGTTGATTTTCAAAAAAAAAAAAAAAAAAATGTAACAGTCCAACCTAGGTTTCAAGAAGTGTCAGGTTATAAATGACTGCAACAATTTTGACTCTAGCATGTCTGCGTTAAGAAACAGTATAGTCATTGAAGATACTTGGTAAATAATGGTACATTTATTTTCTGCTGTATTTCCAACATACTTTGAGAATGATCTACACTTAGTTTGACCTAAAAGTCACGAAGGATAACTCCTATTTTGAATTTCTTTTTCAGCTCAGAGTAAAATTATTGCCACTTTTAATCAGAAGTCGTATGTTAACTGATCGTCTGGACTGGTGGCAAAACATTCCAACCATAAACCTATCTCTTTTCCAAATAAACCCTCCTTCTCTCTCCCTCACTCTATGCCTATCTGTCTGTCTGTCTCTATGTCTGTCTGTCTCTGTCTTTGTCTGTCTGTCTGTCTCTCTCTCTTCTCTCTCATTTGCATACCTATTTAAAGTGCTTTTATCTCTGAAAAATATATGAAAGTTAGGAATTAGATCAGTATAAAAGAAGAAATTTCAAACTTTCTTTAGAAAAATTGCATCCGCCACAAACTTTCTCGGCCACAAAATGTCTCACTTTGTGGCGTCGATCCATATTATCTTTTAAACAGGGTAGAACTTTATGTACTATAAGATGAAGAAATTTAATAGTTTTAGTTTTTTTTTATTTTCTCAATATTTGTTTTACATAAATATAATTTTATAAGACGGTAAAGTAAAGAATGAAATAACTCCTTTATTTCATGCAACTTTTTGTGGCGAAATATGGAAAGCAATCATACTCACATAGAGAAAGCATGGTGCTTGTTGATAAATCAGACTTTATGATTCAATCTCCAGTAACCAATATCCAGACATGGACTAAACCTAGGTGTCTTTTTTATTTTCAATGCTCTACAAAATGAGTTGCAAGAAATATATATAGAAAGATATTGAAAACAGTATAGGGTGTTGTTTTTTTTTTCTTTGTTTCAACAGGGCAGATCACAATGTACACTTACCCCTTGTGCCATAACTTACTTTGAGTAAAAAGATACTACTTGTATATATATATATATATATATATATATATATATATATATATATATATATATATTCCTAAAGTCCAAAGTGTGGAGAAATGGATTTGGGAATTTAAGTTTCATATGTACCGAACTAAAATTGCCTTGAGGTACCATGTGAAGGGTATCAAAACACTCACACTAAATTGGAAAGATATTTTCCTTAGTTTGCAGCTACGATATTGATGGTGTGTAAGTCTTGGTCCTAACGTTTTTAGACTTCTTCTGCTCAACACACAATGTGATCCTTTAGTTGATTTTACGATAAAATAATCTTGAAATTTTAAAGTATACTGTAGCCACTTGCCAAGCAATTGGTAAAACCTTGATATCCACGTCCACGCATTTTTCCCACTATCTATATATGCTCACAATTTTGTCCATCACTTTTTAAAGACAACCATAGTGGTCCAGAACAATGTAATAACAGAGATCGGCTAATAATGTAGACACAACGATGCCCGCATGATCTTAGACTACTGTTTGTGGTGGACTAAGCTTGTAAACTGCTTCAATCAATCAATCAATCAATCAACCAGGCATATTTTCTAATTGACATGGAAGTTCATTTCAAATTTTAGTCATACCTTTAACAAAAATCACTGCCTAATGAACAATATCCACCCCTGTCACACAGAAAGCTGTAATAAAAGTAAACTCAAAACATCAGTTACTTAATCAAACAGTTTTCTCAGACCTTACAAGAAACAAACTGATTAGCTGTCACTCACGTACATTTAATACAGCAAGAAGACCTGTCCTTGCTTCCGCGAACGAGCAGGTTTCAGATATTCAAAATGTAGATCTTAGCATAGTATAGTTTGAGTTTCCAGCTCAACTGGAACAGCCCAAGGCTAGGCATGAACACTTATCCAGAGGTCACACATGATACCCAAGGGCCTTATAGTTATCCTCAATTGGTAGAACAATAATGTAAACTACCGACAAGTTTTTAAGAGAAGATTGAAGATCAGAAATAACAATATTTTTTGTGCACTGGGGAAACATAAGCTCATAGATAGAATTATTTTTTATTAAATGGAGAAAAGCTGTTGAGGGTGCATCCTTCAGTTTTCTTTCACAAAGTAGTCCGAATGGGAGTAATAGTGAAGTTATTTTTTTTTCTAATCTTCTTTATTACAAAGCGCAAAATGGAAGCATTTAAGAAATTTAACAAAACAGTGAGACAAAAAAGGGATTAAAAAATAGGCATAACAAAACTTAAAGATGAATTAACAACATGAATTATTTACCATTTAAAGCTGTTTCACAACATGACTTTGAAAAACTTTAATGTAGGCGAAAATTAAAGGCTGAATTAACAAGAAGAATAACTATGATAAACTGTTTCGCATTAAAATTATTAAAGGACAAAAAAAAATTGAAAAATGACATGAGAATGATTTTTCTTCTTTTGATTTTTATGCTAACTGCTTAGGACATTTGAAAGTTTTGGATTTCGGTAAATAATTTAGATTTTCTCGTATCAAATAAATTTTAAATGAACCACTCGTTATCTTGTCAAATCCCTGGGATAAACGACCGACCCCGAAATACACTGAATTCAATCTTTCCAGAGTAATAAAAAATATGTATTGCCTAACTAAAACCTTTAACTTTTGGTGATGTTGAGAGATCATAAGGAAAGACGACATAAAATCCAATGAATTGCATGCGCAGACAGTGAGGGCTCAGGAGCAAACTTTATAAATGTATAAAGGTAATTAGCTTTGGTTAATTCTGTAAAAGCTGTGACTAGCAATGTTCTAGCAAGTATAGAGTACGCCTCTTTATGCTGAGGAAAGAAACAATGATATGGAAAAAAAATGTAATGGCACATTTTCAAAAACATCTGGAATGAATTTCGAGAAATGGAAATAATACCCCGATATTCAAGGGAAAAAAAGTATTAAGAATTTGTATTCAAATCACTGTCTCCCAACAAAAATGCTATTGTGACTAAAGAAAAGAATATTTAAAAAGGTAAGCATTGCAGTTTGTACAACCTTTATCTTAAAACAAATAAAAAGAATTTGAATATGTTTTTGCAATAATGATAATGAAACATTTTCACGGAATGGACCAAATGTGCAATCAGGATAATATAGCCTGTGTATAGTCATTAGTTTTATACAGGCTCTGACAGTTTTTGAAACAGTTCAATGGAATTTTTATATACTTCAACATTTTTAATTTTTTTTTTTGCATAACAGATTTTTTATTACTCTCAGATCTAATTTGGGAGGAAAAGACAAGTCTCAAATAATTTGAATGTCGCCTTTTTTAAATATTTTTTTATGCTCTCATGGCATATGCAACAAAGAGGGTCTTAAATAAAATGCATGTATTTTCTTTTTTCCAAACGTTTAAAAAATGTTATTGCTGTGGCAAATCTTTTTTATCAGTCTCTCCTGTTGTCTGCCTTAGGTGTGTCTTAGATCTTACACTGTTCGGTCACTGAAAAATATAAAAAAATAGAAGATTAAAATAAGAAGCATGAATTGGTGAATGAAAAAATATCTTTGTCCAAAGTTACGTTAAGACTGAATGCGACTAAAAATCGTTGTGACTTTGGTTTTAAATTCGAAATACATGGTACATGCTTTTCATATTCTTAAAAAATTTCCCGTTGTGAAATTTGAATTTAATTCGTGCATATAATTATTATCACTGAAATTTACATGAACCTACTCACAACAACGATTTGAGAATCAAACTTGAAAATGAGTATTTATTAATACATAACAATGCTTTTTTACCAGAAGAATGCCATTTCAAGACATTGGTAGGGCCTGTAGTGAGGGTTTGAGCAGTCTCGTTGTCACTTTTATTTTATTGAAGCTAACACCTTATAATTTATGGTCTGGTAAAACTGCTATAACTTTTAGCGAGTCCGTGTTGAAACCCATGATCCAAATTATTTTGGTAAAAAAAGGGAAAGTTATGTATGACAGTTTCGTGTAAAGCGAAAATGTTTTCTCCTCATTTTTTTTTTATTTTTGAGATATGATTTTTTGATGAATACAAAGATGACGAGAAAGAGAAAGAGAGAGAGACAGACAGACAGACAGACGGGTAGAGAAGGAGATAGAGGAAAAACATAGACACACAGACTTACAGAGAGGGGACTGAGGAAAACTTAAATGACATAGAAAGTAATGGATGTTTGAAACTTGTTAAGAGAACCATTTTTTTGTTTGAGTTTTAAAAGTACTGTACCTGGCATTAAATGGTTTTAAGGCATTGGCTCTAGAAACGAATAGGAGAAATTTCCTCATCAATACTGTCGAATTCCATGTTTGGGAAGTTATAAGCCGTATCTGGCATGTGGGAAAAATGTTAATTGCACTGAATTTGGCAAGACTTATATAATGAACAGTGTGCATTTTTAATTTGAAAAATATTGAAATGATTTACAAACTCAGCAAAGCTTTTTCAATGGTTTAAAATACTCTCACAAATCCACCAAAGACTCCTTAATGCACTTAACCATTTAATCAACATATTCAGACTTTTCCAATGCTGTTTACGGATTACCCAAGAGCAGATCAGTTCTTCATTCTGTCAATTCACATTTTGGTCAAAGTTTTAAAATCTCTAGAAGTGATCCCATATAAACCTTTTTAAATTTTACATGAACAAAAAAGTGTAAGAAGATCACCTGCGAGTCACTGAGTGTAAAGTCCTTACCAAAACTTCCTTTTCGATTTGCCTTGTTAAGGTCTGAATCAGAACATTGTACATTTCGTTTCCTCCTCAGAACACTAACTGTCAAGACGACAGTCACTATCAGGACTAGGACAGCCGCTGCACCGCCGATAACATGAAGCAAATTTATCCTCCAGCTTTTGCGCCCTTGAGGCGATGCATTGTCTGGGAAGATAACAAATAAAAATAAACATGAATGTTGATACAGATACCATTTTATAAGATATCTTCTCCTAGTGTGTTGTAAGTAATAGCTTTCCAAATGTGTAATACTTTACTTTTCATGGAAATAAAAGGGTCCACTAGCCTAATAGTTTTGATAGTTTGTTCTTGCTTTAGTGGTGACAAAATTCAAAATTAAGAAAGCTAATCAAGTATATTACAGTATAAAACATCAAAAACTCAGATCGCAAAAAATATATATATATATCTATATATATATATATATATATAGATAGATAGATAGATATACAGATAGATAGATAGATAGATAGATAGATAGATAGATAGATAGATAGATAGATAGATAGATAGATAGATATAACTATATAGTCTCACTGTTTTCAATTTTTTTTCGGATTTATTGAATAGCTTCAATTATCTTGAGGTACATTATTTCTCTTTCTGAACTCACTGAAAAAAAGTGAAATATAGATTTGATGTACGAGTAATTATGATTGCTTCGCACTTTTGTTGCAGCTAAACTTCTGGAGTCCATGTTTTGTGTTGAACAAAATTATAAAAATCTTAATTTATGATCGAAGCTTAGCCTGAACATTGTGGGTGGGGATTATAGCTACGTGCATGAATCAACGGAAAACATGTCTGGATATTTGACATTCTGTGAAGATAGAACTGCGAAATATTTCACCAATAGTAAGTTATGGGCAGTTATGGGCAACAAAATACTTAAATGAGTTATTGAATAAAAGGGATTCACGTGTAAGTATTTTTGTTGAAAAATCAAAATATAAACGAAGAATATAAAAGAACATAAGGTAGGAAAACTTGAAAAGTTCCTTTAGTCTAGACGAAACCAGAACATCTTGAGAGAAGCAATGATGTATGGCCCTGATAATGTGCTCAGTCATACTGGCACCGGAAACACATTTTGTAGATGAAATAAATTTTTTTTTCGCCTGCATTAACTTTTATGAGTTTTATGACCATGAAAGGCGGCTAAGAAAGGAGCTCTTTAGAGAACGCACATAAACCTTATCCGACTGAAAATAGAAACAAAAATGGAAATGTGGGATTCCAAATTAATTGGATGATGACACAGGGACTTGGAAACAAATTAGAAGATGTATTTACACCATTAAGCAGTTATATCGGTGACACTATTGGAAGAAGTAAAATATTTTTTTTTAAATGATAATTGAAGACCAATTATCATCCAGTCTATAAAAAATGCATATTCTACAATAGATATAGCAGATAAATAAGCTAGCCAAAAAGTAGAACAGAGTGTTTCCGGAAATATTTCACCCCTATGACATCAATACAATGAACTAACAAATTAAGGTGAACCAAAATACACAATTTCACATAATAAGATAATTCTAAAAACACATGGACATTTTAATAAATGTGATGCAAAAGAGCAACTGTATGTATGTAAATATGTATATGTCCATGATGCATGTATGTTTGCATGTATATATATATATATATATATATATATATATATATGTGTGTGTGTGTGCGTGTGTGTGTGAACATGCTTTATACTTGTAGCCCCTGATTCAAATGATCCAGAAATGCAAAGTTGTTTGAAAATCATAAAAATGTGAAATGGGTATTGTGCTTAGGACTGACGCTATAGTGTGAACTGTATAACAAACTTGAAATTAAACTGGAATTCTTATTCACAAAAAAGTGTTAACTTTTTATACTAACTATTGGGGTTTTAACACTGTCTGTAGTTACATTCACCACCCTCAGTCAAGGTAAAAAGATCTGATGATTTTTCAAGTACATGAAGAAATACTTTCCGACCCGGTGACTTAAAGCAAAGCAATGTTGAGTAATTAGAGCAAATGCACTGAATAGTCATAAATGGACCACAATGCAACAATAACTAAAGCATTTTTTTCTAGAAAAAGATTTCTCAACTAAAACAAACAAATACAGTTTATACAGAACCTGGCTTTGCCGAGTTAAAAAACCACCAGTATAAGATACAATGATGCTAAGATCTAGTATGGCATGATTTGAAATGTATTAGGAACTAATTTGCCGCCTCTTTTCTTCTCTGCCCATTATTTCTCATCTCTTTGATTCTCAAAATCTTACATCATTTTCTTTTTCTTTTTCATTTCACTAGTAATTTGTTAAGAAGACAGCGTCCACAGTTTGGAACAAAATACTTCTCATATCGACCTTGGCCAAATCACCAGCTGCTTTCCACTGTTGCTGAAAAAGTAACTTTTTAAATTTTTTTTATTATTATTAAATAATTAAAAGGCAGCAATTTTTTCACTTTTACATTGTGAAAGGAGAGAATTTAAATTTAATGAGAATAATAAACAATAAATAGTTATAAAATAAAATAAAAAAACAACGCAAAGAAAAAAGTTACCCAAATTTACTGTAGGTGTTGTGGCAAACACAGATTGATTTCCAGATATGATGTTCGGAGTTATGTCCACCTGGAACTGATACTCTCCAGCCTTGTTTCCAGCTACAGGCAAGCGGAGCTCACAAGTCACAGTCTGCTGTCCAGGGTAGGCTGTTGAGTCATTGTTCCTCGTCCTGATATACGGCGGCACATCCACACTCTGAGAATATGCCTGAAGACCAGTGAGGGAAAAGAAAAAGTTAGCTGGTTCCACAAGAAAAGATAGATTCCCCGCAAGGAAGATTTTAATGCTCGAAAATTTTAACTTTTTTTTTAAACTCTGATATTCTTTCTTTTTTTCAGATTTTTTCTCAATCAGTCTTAGAAATTTTAGTGTTGCCTACAGGAAAAGGTATTAAAGAATCTTTCTCTAACATGATCGGGTCTGAATTCTAGAAAAAAACTCACAATGGGTTTACATATTAAGAAGCTTTGTTAGAGATATGAACATCTTGAAGGAGGAAAAAGAACGAGCAAAAAGGTCCACAGATTCAAGTTACACTTTGATTTCCATTGTTTGAGTTACTGGTCTCAAAGCGAATAATTTTTCCTTTATTTATGAACGGTTCTACTTTATTTACACCTTTAGATATTCAGTATTTGGGAAAAACACAACTGATATCCAAAGCAGGGTTTATTCAAATAATAATTACGTGCAAAACAAGAAGGAAGAGAAAAAATCACACTATTTTCTGATGCAAAATGTATAATATATAAGCTGCCTCAATAATTTTTACGCATCATCAATATTTTGACCTATGTTCAGGGTTTCTTTTTCCTTCAAATCAAACTTTATACTTCGCTAATTTCTAGGCAGATCTTATTGCAACAGATATAGAATAAGTTATTATCATAACGAACAAAAGTTTTTAAAAACAAAACAACTTGCAGTGAGTTGAAAGGAACAAACTCCACTTGGGTAAACTCGGTCTGCTGTACAAGTAATGAGAGCCGTCGCGCCTTCATCAACAAACACAGGGGCGTCACAGGTGGGCTGCATGGGCAAAACTTGTAAGATGAGAAAAACAAAAACTTAATTTAAATATAATCTAAAGGTGATTTTAACTGTTTTCCGTTCATTTTTGAGTACACCAACTGTAAACACTGCAATAACATCGGCACTCATTTATTTAGAAATATTATCTGACTTTTTAAAACTGTGACACATTTTTATTTTGCTTTTGTTGTAAACTTGCTCAAAAGCTGTTTGCTCATTTGACTTATCATTTGTGTCATTGTTTCTCAATTAAAAAAAAATTAAGTAACTTCCTTGCAATATATCTGTTTTAATTGGAACTTTTTTGCTTTTCAAACATTAACGTTTCAGCCACAGTACTGCAAACAATAATTAACTAATATCTATAGTACAAAACAAAATTATCGTTGGTCTTAATTTTTCTTATACTTCTCATCAAAGTTAGATACTTACTATCGAGCCGAATCCATGTAAACTTGGTCTGGAATAGGGTAGGCGTACTCCTCACCACACCATTGTTTGCTGAGAATACAAAGTAGTTGAAACGGTCGTGAACTGTAACTGCTGCCGTTAACACGGAAAGCTCAATCGTGCCCCTCAGATCTGTATGTCCTCTACTGCGGTACTTCACAGAGAAGAGGTGGCTTGGCACGGTAACGGGTGTTTGTGACTCGTCATGGCTCACAGCCAGCGAGAAGCTGTTGGGTGGTGGGTTAGATATGACAGAGATGTTCACTTTGAGCTCCTGTGGTTTGGAGGTTACTGCAATTTGACGACTTCCTCGATCCGCATTTTCCAGAGTTGTCGCTCCTGGTGATGATGATATACGGAAGAAAGTAAAACTTTTATGTAGGTAGAGATTTATTCAGCCGCGTACTTTCGTTTTTATAAAAGATAAAACGATTATTGAAGACGGGTTAATCTTAAACAAACTAAATTCTTCACCCTGTTGAAATCCACTACAACGTACTACAGCTGTGCACTCACCAAGTCTTTGCTGCAATTGTCATTCGACATAATGTTTTTCATTTTATAATATAAAACAATCTTTTCCAAATTTTTGCTGTGGCTTTCAGAAGTTTCTCCTCTTAATATTCAAGGCTTACATCCATATACCGATTACATTTCTAGAGGAGTTAGATATAAAGTTTAAAGAAGCATGTAAAAGCAAAAGATTTTGTTAAGTGCTCTAAGTAGACTCCTAGTTTCTGGCCTAAGAGTCTGAGATTTGATCTCACCCCCCAAGTACCCAAAGAGGTTGATGATCATTTTGTTATTGGTAATGGTACTATCAAATGCTTTCTCAATGACATTTTGTCGGCATATTAACACTCAAGATTACCTTGAGACCTAAAAGTAAAGCTTAGATTATGAAAAAGATATATTTTCATTGGATTTTAATATAATTATTGAAAACTAACGTAACATTCCAACAATTATCTTTCATCAGCGTTTGCTCTTACTTAGTTCCAGAGATGTGTGTGCCTTAGTGATGTTTGTTTTCTGTCCAGGCACGGGGACGTAGACCTGGACATCAAGTTGGTAGTGACCTTCAACAATGTCCGTGAGTTGCACTTTGAACCTGCATGTGAGCTTCTTGTTACCTGGGTACTGCTCTGAATCAGTCAAATTTTGCACGATAGACATACGATCCTGTTCCCTCACATTCCTGCGGACTGTCTCGTACTGAAATAAAAAATAATGATACGGTAATTAGATTGTACATGAGAAGTTTCACACCTTGATGATTATAACAGAACAATTGTTAAAATAATGATCCTATGATTAAACCTCCTGCCCCTCTCTCTCTTTCTCTCTCTATCTATCTATCTACCTTTCTATCTCTCTTATGATACAAATTTACTTTGCCTCAACCATCTTAAGATTATTAGTAATTGCATTTGATCTTAAACTAGACTATTCGAGTGTGCTTACACAACTAAAAGTGCTTTTGGTTTTGTTTGTTTTGTTTTTTTTTTTTTTAGATACATTTTGGTAATTCTATTGGCTTGATCAAACTAGAACAAAACAAAAATTAATTCATAAAAAGAAAATAAAAGGTTGGGTTGGTCTCATTTGCTTTATTCTGATCAATGGCGTAATATTTATATCATTGTCAGCTTGGGATGCACAAGGAAAAAAATGCTCATTTGAGCAATAATTCTCAAATAATTTATAGGGTTTTTTAACCTCTCAGTCTCTCAATGTAGGAATGGCACTGGTAAGATAAAGAAGACTTAAAATCTCCACTATAATCACAAAAGAATTATCTAAAGGAAGGGAAAATAGGTAGCAAAGTATAGTTAATCCCCTTAATTATTTATTCAATATAATTTCAAAATCTGTCTATGTGTCAGGAATGGGTAATACTCACCTTTTTGCTTTTGGTTTGATAATAATCAAAAACAACTTTCAAAGTTTAACAAATAATTTGCAATGCACGGAAAGCACAGGTTATCGTCCTTACCAATATCATAACTTCACATCTGGCTGTTGGGTAAACAGGATCTGACGAACATGTAACAATGGCGGCTCTTCCATCTTCAACAAATTCTGGACCGCTACATATTGGCTGCGCTGGTGCAACTTGGACGAAGAGATTAAAATAATGTACACTTCGGAGGCTTTGTCAGCATCAACTAATTATTTCTATGCACTCGAAGAAAAAGAATGGCATCTTAATTTTTTTAAACGAAACAAGACGTCCGTTCACTTTTCTTATTCAAAACAGCCTTTGCTCAGATTAAACATTACTCCTTTCTTCCTTGCGATTTTTTTCAAGGCAATCTGGAGTTTCTGGTTTTAAACAATCCGTCTCTTACTGTTTCTTTACTGTTTATAGTTCATAGTTTTAAAAAAATTGCGATTTCATGCATGGTCTAAATCAACGCCAATAAACTAAGTGAGATATTTGCATGCATAAAACGTTTCTAATATTACCATGCACAGAGCATGCAATAGAAAAATATATATAAAGAAATCTACTCTTGATAATTGGAGAAAGACGAGGAATGATTATTTGAATATTAAAATAATGTTTAGTTTAAGACAAGAAATAATTCCTATGATCCGTATCGCTTCACGTTTTTAAATCCAACTTGCCTTTACCCTTGCAATTTCTTTTAAGACATATTATGTCACTAGCGTTCACTAAGCTATCTGAAGTTTCTGGTTTTAAACAATCCGCCGCTTTCTCTACAGCAAAAGTTTTCAAATATTTTGAATAGTTCATAGTCAAAAATACAGCGAACGCATGCTCTGTGTAAATCGACGTGATTAAACTAAATAAGTTAATTGCTTGCATGATAAAAAGCGTTCTAATGCTACCATGCATATAACATGGAAAAGAAAGTTATAGAGAGAGAAATCTACTCTTGATAAATCGAGAAAAGCGAGGAATGATTATTTTATATTTAATGTTAAAATAATGTTTAAGACAAGAAATAATTCCAATTGATCCATATTGCATATGTCACACATATCTTAAGTTGTATTTCTATCCGTTTCACATAATGCTATCACGCAGCGTATTAGAATATCCACCGTTTGGGCCAAAATGGTACAATATCAATAAGTATGTTGCATTCCCCATGACCAGGCCATAAAGTCCAGAAAGTAAATGATTTTGGTTTATATTGAGTCAAAACGACCTATCTCCAATTTCCATTAATTGTAGATTTAGCAGAACATAAGCTTATATTTCTTTTTGAGTTTAAGACTGTGATTCTACCTATCATTACCCATTGCAAGCAGAATATTATGAAGCTTTTATATCCTTGTCTGTACTCATGTATGCCTTAGAGGGGTGCCTAGTTCTCAAATTCCAATGTTTTGCCTATTTATGTTGGTGCCTCAAGTTTCAAACACTGTATAATATAGTCAGTATTGAGTTAATCCACTATACTGTTTGAATTATGTAAGGATGTGTGCGAAAATGTTAAATTGTAATAAAAAGTTTTCTTACTATAAATAGCTAAAACACACTCAGAGTAAGGCAGATCATCCAGGTAGCAGCGCACTTTTTTCAAGTCGCGAGTCACAGTTTTGATAAGCAAAGTCACATTTTTTTTGTCTGTGCTGGAAGCATAGATCGCTCTATACCTGGTAAAAACAAATGTACAAAAGTCCTGTAGATGTAATTAATGTTAAAAGAAGTTAAAGTTTACAAAATTCTGTATATCTTGTAAATTAATGTTAACAGTAGCTTAAATTTACATTTCATGTAGATGTAATAAATGTTAACAATTATTTTAAGTTTCTTTAACTTTAACATCATTCGACGCAATCTAACTGGAAAGAAAAAAAATAATATCTGCAAACTCTAATTTAGTTTAAAGGAAAGAAAATCGCAATAATTATAGTTAGAAAATATAATGTGCTCGTAATTAAGAATATCTTTCTGAAAACCGATCAGTTGCGGCATAGTTTTTGCTCTATGTGCTAACGAGATCGCACTGCTCGTTCAATGTTGTAGAACAGTTTTGGTGAGGGATTGATTTCGACTTCTGAAAAGAGGCAACACTATAGACTGTACGCTGATAAAATGGTGTCAAATATTCTTCTCAGAAAAACACTTTTATGTTTTCTTTCTTAACAATTTTTGTATATGGAGAGGGAGTGGGGCCGGGGGTTGTACAGAATCCCATCTCTTGTTAATCACTGGTGGTCCATATTTTTTTAAGACGATCAAAAGACTGAGGTCTGTCTGAAGCGTAGAGAAGGGCTTAGTTTTGGAAACTTTAACTCTAAAATATTTAGACAATTTATGTGTGGGTTTAGTTTCAGATTTGATCTGATGTAAATAGATTATAACAGAATACCGTGAAGGGTCGTTGTCATGGCAGGTTCCGTTGCTGTCACAGTAACTCAGCTCTTCAAAGATTTGGTTTATTTCTATACGAGGGCTCAGTCTTCCGAATGTTCTCCTGGATGTGTAGCAGTTGAACGCAAGGCCTGTGCCCTCTTCAAAGAAGCCGCAAGGGATCATACTTTTCACACC
>JAWDGP010006201.1:0-7500 GCA_033675545.1 Elysia crispata | reverse complement strand
AGAGAGAGAGAGAGAGAGAGAGAGAGAGAGAGACAGGGAGATCTTTTAATCTATGCCACTCTCTTTCTTTCTGTCTGTCTTTCTTCTCTCCTTTCTCTTTTTTCTTCTCTGCCTCTCTATGTCTGTCTGTCTGTCTCATTGTCTTTCTATCTCACTTTTGTTCTCTGTCTCTATATGTCTGCCTGTCTCTCTCTCTCTCCCTCTCTCTCACTGTCGCTCTCTCTCTCTCTCTCTCTCTCTCTCTCTCTCTCCCTCTCTCTCACTGTCGCTCTCTCTCTCTCTATAGAGAGAGAGACAGACAGACAGACAGACAGAGAGCGTAAGAGAAAAATTAAACTCACCTGCGAGAAAACTCTGTGAAAATACTGTTAGCGTTATAATGGTCACAAAATAAAGTATGAAGTTCATCTTGAATACCAGTGTCCTTCAAAAACTGTTTTTAACACAAAATATAGCACCAATCCTGGTGCAAGAAAACTAAATGAACAGAATGCTATGTTTTGATCTAATTAACGAATTTTATCCCAGAAACGATCTACGGCCGTCTTCGGGTTCTAATAAAAAAACAATTGTTATCAGTGCAAATTGGTCCCCTTACGATCACTTATAAATCAATAAACATTCTGCTCTATGAGTCTATTAGAAATAATTTTTTGCGCGCAGCTTCTAGGTCAATCTGGAAAGAATTTACTTTCAGCACAAGAGAGAAACACGTAGTCAATGTCAGAACTCGTTCTTTTCCTATCAGTTTCACATGAGCAACTGGCTAGAACAAAGATCTAGAGAACTTTTTTTATTCTGCAGAGTCGGTAGGTAAGAGTTTGTATCTTCCTTGTTTTGCAAGAGCTGTCTTTGTCTAGAGAAAATCATGCGAGCTTGAGTCATCTACCTGTAACAGTCGAACCTCTGTCTCTAGACATGTCACGTCATAATAAACTGAAACAATTGTAAGTCTCGCATGTTTGCCTTCAGAACCAGTAATTCGGTTAAGATATGTTTGTAAACAATGGTACTTTTATTTTCTGCTGAATTTCACACAGACTCTAAGAATGATGTCCACTTAGTTTGACCTGAAAGTCCACAACAACACGATGGATAACTCCTATATACTCTGTAAAATTGTTTTCAACCCGGTGTAAATTAGTCTCATTCTTAATTAGAAATTTAAATGTCGGATAGTAACTGATCGTCTGGACTGGTGGCGGAACATTTCACACATAAAAACCTATGCCTCTCTCTCTCTCTCTCTCTCTCTCTCTCTCTCTCTCTCTCTCTCTCTCTCTCTCTTTCTCTCTCTCTCTTTCTCTCTCTCTCTCTCTCTTTCTCTCTCTCTCTCTCTCTCTCTCTCTCTCTCTCTTTCTCTCTCTCTCTCTCTCTCTCTCTCTCTCTCTCTCTCTCTCTCTCTCTCTCTCTCTCTCTCTCTCTCTCTCTCTCTCTCTCTCTCTCTCTCTCTCTCTCTCTTTCTCTCTCTCTCTCTCTCTCTCTCTCTCTCTCTCTCTTTCTCTCTCTCTCTCTCTCTCTCTCTCTCTCTCTCTCTCTCTCTCTCTCTCTCTCTCTCTATCTCTCTCTCTCTCTCTCTCTCTCTCTCTCTCTCTCTCTCTCTCTCTCTCTCTCTCTCTCTCTCTCTCTCTCTCTCTCTCTCTCTCTCTCTCTCTCTCTCTCTCTCTCTCTCTCTCTCTCTCTCTCTCTCTCTCTCTCTCTCTCTCTCTCTCTCTCTATCTATCTTTCTCTCTCTCTCTCTCTCTCTCTCTCTCTCTCTCTCTCTCTCTCTCTCTCTCTCTCTCTCTCTCTCTCTCTCTCTCTCTCTCTCTCTCTCTCTCTCTCTCTCTCTCTCTCTCTCTCTCTCATCAGAACCAGCAATGAAGTGTTTGATGTCGATTCCCTTCTAAACCCTCTTCCAGACTTGCTACTAGCGAATCCAAGTGGAGTAACTCTAACAGAGGCACAACTCTTCCCATGATTCCAATGAAGCCAGGTATTGACGAAGACAAAACGTGGAGACAAAGCCGGAAACAACTGAAACAAACGAAAATGTTTTGGAAAAAAAGATGGTTTTATTTTTACTTCCTCATTCAATTTATTGTATCGTGTACTCTTCCGTTTTAAAAAAATCTTGTTTGCATAGGCTCTACCTGTATTGTTTTAAAACATACTGTTAAGTGCAATTATGAAAAATAATACAGGTCTAGGAAAGTGATAAGATGTATTTATGTCCTCTGTTTTTCATTATTTCTTCGTTTTTTTTTTTCGTCGATTTTTTTCATTCTTCCTCACACCTCACACGCTTTTAGTCTCCTGCTGTCTTTATTGACCTTCCTCTAATCTCTTTGTAACAATTTCCTCGGTTTGAAGACTCACATAAACCAGAATTGCTGTCAGAATCCAGCTGTCTCGGTAACATGTTACTCCGGTCACGATGAACGTAGAGGAGAAGAGGACATAGGCTGAATTATAAACCATGGGAAAACTCACATCCCGTATTAGATATAATTATACCATTTAAGATGAGAAAGGATCACCATTGTTGCCTGTACATTGTTCTTCAAGTGCTGGGAATCCGGTCTTACAATGACCTTCTATTCTTCCACAAATGGCTCTATTTCTGTGGCTGTTCGGGGCTGTTTTCTCTTTGGATGGATGCCCTGAGTTATGTCAATCAATCAAGTTCCCTGTTCTTTAGCGTAGGCGATCATGACCTTCCACGCATCTCTATCCCTCGTCGCTTTCAGTGCTTGTCACTCGTCCTACTTGGAGCGACTTTTGTAAGTCTATCCAACATCTTTTCACGCTGTTTTCCCCTTCTGCGTTTTCCTTCCATCATTCCAGTTGGAACAAGATCTTGTTCGTGTAGTTTCTCTCTCCTCATCACATGGCCTCAAAATAATGGTTGCTTGGCGTTTATGTATTCTATTTATATGTGATATTGCTGTGTTGCCTTATCGTAATACTGTTTCGTTTGATCTTTGCAGTCCATGAGATTCGTGGCATTGTCCGTAGAAACATTTCTGTTGCCTCCAGTTTCTTTTGTACCTGTTTTGATATTGTCCAGGCCTCGCATACATATATTAAAATAGGTTCAATAGCACTCCAGGGCTCTTTTTCTAGTGCGAATCAAGATGTGGTTATTTGTTAGTATTTATTTCATTCTCTGAAAATTCTTCTTTGCTTGCACTTTTCTTGGTGAAATTTCAGTGTTGTTTTGTCCATAGCTTGATATTAAAGTACCCAAGTATTTGAACTGATCGCTTTGCTTGAGTTAATTCCCGTTGATAAAGATGTTGATCTATGGACATTCATTGTGTCGACTGACGACCAATACTTCTGTCTTTTTGCTGTTCAATTCCAATCCTTTCTTTCTACTTTCTTCCTTATCAATGTCTAATAATTGATGCAAGTCTTCTTTATTTTCTGCATATAATACAGTATCACCAGCATATCTCATAGCTCAAGATGTTTACGTTGTGCCCTCCTACTTTAATTCCTGGATATCCTTTTAGGTTTCGCAAAGATAATTTCACTGTAAAGAGAGAAAAGGTCTGGGTAAAGCATACTTCCTTGTCTGACACAATGCTTTATTTTTTTTTTTAAATGAGCTGATTTCCCAAGAATTCATATTTCTACTTTCTGTTCTCAGTACATGTTTTTGATCACTCGTAGGTATTTTCTATCTATCTTCAGCTGAGTTATTGTATGATTATTTCATCAGGTCTTTCTCTGTCGAATGCCCTGAGTTATAAATACGCTAAAAGCTGCTGGTTATTTCAGAGAAGTCGAGCAGTGCTGTGCCTCATTTTATTTTATATGACGCTTAGCCCTCAGCTTTGAAGCTGGAGCCAACTGTGTTCCTAGACTGATTTCAGTTTCACTTTCCTCGAATCGACTTGTTTATTCTTCCTTATTTGTCTGCCATCAGCCTGAAGTACTAGACCAGATGAGTGAATAAGTCAAGTGGTTGTCTCAGCATCGATTGTTATCTTTTTAGTTTTTTATTTGTATAAAAAGCCCTTTTTTAGTAGCACAAATTTTGTTTTTGGTCTGAGTAGGAAGAAATCTTTGTTCAGTGTTAAATATTTGTCAGCCTTTAAGCATTTCTTTGCGACGAAAAATGCATTTTGGTATTTGAAAGTGACAGATAATACTGACATTTTAAGCCTTCTAGTAGTACATTAATACTGGTAATGTAACTATTTAGGATTTGGGTATTCTTGTCCATTATTAACATTATCATTTCTACAGTTAAAAAATGGTCACAATACTTTCCTCTTAAAGACAAACCTATAATCATTATTTAATTTTGAAATTATCAATAATAAAAAAAGAATATAAGATAGTGATTGATCGCAGTTACCAAACGTACTAATAAAACCTACCTAGTAAAACAAAAGAATCAGATACTGATTATCAACAGTTCCATTCAACGACTACAAATGTATAAAGCAGAAACAGGCGTGAAAAATAGAGAATCGCTTTTGAGCTAGGTATATATGAGAAAAGAAGGGGGATAATATGGAAAATGTACCAAGATAATTGGGGTGTTTGGCGATAATTATAAAGAGCTGTGCCAGGATGCCAACGGTTTTGAACAAGTGATAAAAGTGAAGCACTGAGTCCCACCCGTCCTGAACACACTGGCCTCACGCAGCGCAATCAGCCTGACCTGGTTATCAAATGTGAACACTTTGATGACCACACATCATGCTCTTTGTGCCGTGCCACATAGGAAATACAGTTCAAAGCGATAGATCGAAAGATCATTTGAAACTAAAACGGTTTTACTCCCTAGCCGTGATTGGTTAAAGAAAGTTTCGGTCCGCTTTAGACAGGCGCAGTATCACGTGACCGGGCCGGTGTTTATGGGAAATCTTCATGACTTCAGATGGGACGCTGTAAGTTCCAAGCCAGGCCTTTGCTATTCTTAAAATATTATGGAATATAACAATAGAAATAGCGAAAAGCGCAACGCATTTCCCGTTTGTAGTATGGATTGGTGGTTTTTCTCTAAGAGTCACACATGAAAGAAAGAAGAAAAATTGTCAATCAAAGTAGACCCCTATTGGTAATACAGTTATATATTTAAAGCCTACAATCAAACACTGACCTTTCATATCTTTCATAAAATGTAATCTTCCATTTATTTTCCTGAACTTCTAATACCCTACGGAAGTCAAAAATGTAAAAATGAATGAGACTCCTATGAGGTTAAAGCTCTGCAACTTGAAATGAAGAGAAGTTCCCTGCAAGTAGGTTTTAGACAGATATCTTGCATTAAGTTAATTCATGGCACGGTCCATAGGTTTTCACATCTTTTAATGTATGCGGCTCAGGGGTTCATCGATATCGGACCACTGTATTCTTCTTGCTGTGACTGACCTTAAACCAAACTTAAACAATGGGGATTTAGATTTCTAGATTTTAAATGGCCTCGGTGTTCACAGATAGTCCAGGGGAGATAACTGACAGTTGTTTTAACACTAACACGTAAGGAAGCTACTCTCCATGGTTAGAAATTCAAAATTTAAGCTTTATTGATGATGTAATTTTAAAAAAGTGGGAATTACCCGGTATTTAAATATAACTTAAAGGAAAAAAAGGTACTCCTCGACCAATTTCCTCCCCCCCCCCCTCCCAACGGGGAAAAAAAAAAGAAATTGAAACAAACCAAAAACATTTAAAAGAACCCCCACCTCCCCACGAGTGCAAATTAAAAAAAAAAACCAACAAAACAGAATAACAGGGTACAATAAAGAAAATGAGAAATAAAATAATTAAAAAAAAACACGATAAAAAAAAAATAATCACCATATTGAATTGTTTCAAACACGGATGGAGCTTTTTTCCTTTTGCAAATGTGCGGGGAAAACAGCAACAAAAACACGCTTCATTAGAATCAAAAGCAAGAACTCTAAGAGCATAGCACAGAATACTACACTATACAATAACAAAGGGAGGTTATGCACAGTATTCCTGTTGTCTGAATAACGCGTTTGTTTTCAACTTACATGAACGGTAAAGGTAACTTCCCTTTTGACAGATTCCCCGCTCTGTATCAGGAGAATAATAACAGTAATGGTAATCATCGTACATCTCTTTTGTTAACATATTCATTTAGAGTCTACACACACACACGCACACTGCTCTGCCTCTTTTAAATTGATCTATTCTTGGGTACTTTTTTGCGTTTGTCGTTTCAGATAAATTGAAAGTTAGAGATTCTAATAATTTATGACATAAAGTTCTCTGAAGTTGGTTATTTTCAACTCAGAGCACTTCAGAGTTTTGCAATGGGGAATTTCTCAAATTATATATATATATATATATATATATATATATATATATATATTTTTTTTTTGCTTTTTATTAATCTGTTGAACATCAAATGACACTCTGTTCTCGGTGAGAAGCTTCATCTCTCACCTCAAATGACACTCTGTTCTCGGTGAGAAGCTTCATCTCTCACCTCAAATGACACTCTGTTCTCGGTGAGAAGCTTCATCTCTCACCTCAAATGACACTCTGTTCTCGGTGAGAAGCTTCATCTCTCACCTCAAATGACACTCTGTTCTCGGTGAGAAGCTTCATCTCTCACCTCAAATGACACTCTGTTCTCGGTGAGAAGCTTCATCTCTCACCTCAAATGACACTCTGTTCTCGGTGAGAAGCTTCATCTCTCACCTCAAATGACACTCTTTTCGTAACGTGCGGCATGGCTAATTTTCCTGATTCCAGATTCTCGCATATAAAAAAGGGAAGACGTAATATTCCACGGAAGACAATTAAAGCTCGTTGATAAGATATCCTCCTAGAGCCTACACAAATTTCGCTGACTCACTTACTTTGTTCCATCCTTTGAAATAAAACCACTTGAAAATCAAAGATGCTAATTTTAACAAACCAAAAGAAAAAAAAATGAATAACGATTTAAATAACAGCTTAGAGCATGCAGGCTCTGAATGAATGTTTTCCCCTCGCGTTATTTAATGGAAACGAAGCCATCTTCATCGATTATTGTAATCAATTCAATGTTTCCCTAAATCGATCCGTAATGTTTTTTATCTGTGTGTTTGTGTGTGTATGTGTGTGAGCCAAATTTAACGAATCGCTGTTTGACCCCGCCACTGATATCAGGACGTCAGCCTTTTTTTTTGTGATGATTGCCGATGTAATCAGAAAATGGTACTTACCTCGCTGGTGCTATCGAAACAGAGTCTAGCTAGCGGAGAATAGGCCGAGCCAATGGAACGCGACTCTAGAAGAGTGTTTGACCGGTCTGATCACCGGGTATTATTTGGTGCCGAGGGTCAAAAGGAAGTAACTGGTGAAATATTGTAACCAGAATCTCACAGATTATCTGGTCGGAGGTTTTTTTTTTAGATTTAAATTTAATTTCTGTGTGAACAGGTTAAGGTTCAGATGGTGCCTGCATGTTGCTAGTGAGAGACGCGTGATAACGGGATCAAGCAACATCCATATTGAAGTGGGTTATACAGGTTCTCGGAGCTT
>JAWDGP010006200.1:5000-10901 GCA_033675545.1 Elysia crispata | reverse complement strand
CTCTCTTGTCTCTACCACCATACGACCCGTCTGTTGTGACCAGAGAGAGCACAGATTAGCAGAGAGATCTATGTCAGGTTCAGTAAACAGTGACATAGAACCTTGTTGCTCTCTCTCTCTCTCTCTCTCTCTCTCTCTCTCTCTCTCTCTCTTGTCTCTACCACCATACGACCCGTCTGTTGTGACCAGAGAGAGCACAGATTAGCAGAGAGATCTATGTCAGGTTCAGTAAACAGTGACATAGAACCTTGTTGCTCTCTCTCTCTCTCTCTCTCTCTCTCTCTCTCTCTCTCTCTCTCTCTTGTCTCTACCACCATACGACCCGTCTGTTGTGACCAGAGAGAGCACAGATTAGCAGAGAGATCTATGTCAGGTTGAGTAAACAGTGACATAGAACCTTGTTGCTCTCTCTCTCTCTCTCTCTCTCTCTCTCTCTCTCTCTCTCTCTCTCTCTCTTGTCTCTACCACCATACGACCCGTCTGTTGTGACCAGAGAGAGCACAGATTAGCAGAGAGATCTATGTCAGGTTCAGTAAACAGTGACATAGAACCTTGTTGCTCTCTCTCTCTCTCTCTCTCTCTCTCTCTCTCTCTCTCTCTCTCTCTCTCTCTCTCTTGTCTCTACCACCATACGACCCGTCTGTTGTGACCAGAGAGAGCACAGATTAGCAGAGAGATCTATGTCAGGTTCAGTAAACAGTGACATAGAACCTTGTTGCTCTCTCTCTCTCTCTCTCTCTCTCTCTCTCTCTCTCTCTCTCTCTCTCTCTCTCTCTCTCTCTCTCTCTCTCTCTCTCTCTTGTCTCTACCACCATACGACCCGTCTGTTGTGACCAGAGAGAGCACAGATTAGCAGAGAGATCTATGTCAGGTTCAGTAAACAGTGACATAGAACCTTGTTGCTCTCTCTCTCTCTCTCTCTCTCTCTCTCTCTCTCTCTCTCTCTCTCTCTCTCTCTCTCTCTTGTCTCTACCACCATACGACCCGTCTGTTGTGACCAGAGAGAGCACAGATTAGCAGAGAGATCTATGTCAGGTTCAGTAAACAGTGACATAGAACCTTGTTGCTCTCTCTCTCTCTCTCTCTCTCTCTCTTGTCTCTACCACCATACGACCCGTCTGTTGTGACCAGAGAGAGCACAGATTAGCAGAGAGATCTATGTCAGGTTCAGTAAACAGTGACATAGAACCTTGTTGCTCTCTCTCTCTCTCTCTCTCTCTCTCTCTCTCTCTCTCTCTCTCTCTCTCTCTCTCTCTTGTCTCTACCACCATACGACCCGTCTGTTGTGACCAGAGAGAGCACAGATTAGCAGAGAGATCTATGTCAGGTTCAGTAAACAGTGACATAGAACCTTGTTGCTCTCTCTCTCTCTCTCTCTCTCTCTCTCTCTCTCTCTCTTGTCTCTACCACCATACGACCCGTCTGTTGTGACCAGAGAGAGCACAGATTAGCAGAGAGATCTATGTCAGGTTCAGTAAACAGTGACATAGAACCTTGTTGCTCTCTCTCTCTCTCTCTCTCTCTCTCTCTCTCTCTCTCTCTCTCTCTCTCTTGTCTCTACCACCATACGACCCGTCTGTTGTGACCAGAGAGAGCACAGATTAGCAGAGAGATCTATGTCAGGTTCAGTAAACAGTGACATAGAACCTTGTTGCTCTCTCTCTCTCTCTCTCTCTCTCTCTCTCTCTCTCTCTCTCTCTCTCTCTTGTCTCTACCACCATACGACCCGTCTGTTGTGACCAGAGAGAGCACAGATTAGCAGAGAGATCTATGTCAGGTTCAGTAAACAGTGACATAGAACCTTGTTGCTCTCTCTCTCTCTCTCTCTCTCTCTCTCTCTCTCTCTCTCTCTCTCTCTCTTGTCTCTACCACCATACGACCCGTCTGTTGTGACCAGAGAGAGCACAGATTAGCAGAGAGATCTATGTCAGGTTCAGTAAACAGTGACATAGAACCTTGTTGCTCTCTCTCTCTCTCTCTCTCTCTCTCTCTCTCTCTCTCTCTCTTGTCTCTACCACCATACGACCCGTCTGTTGTGACCAGAGAGAGCACAGATTAGCAGAGAGATCTATGTCAGGTTCAGTAAACAGTGACATAGAACCTTGTTGCTCTCTCTCTCTCTCTCTCTCTCTCTCTCTCTCTCTCTCTCTCTTGTCTCTACCACCATACGACCCGTCTGTTGTGACCAGAGAGAGCACAGATTAGCAGAGAGATCTATGTCAGGTTCAGTAAACAGTGACATAGAACCTTGTTGCTCTCTCTCTCTCTCTCTCTCTCTCTCTCTCTCTCTCTCTCTCTCTCTCTCTTGTCTCTACCACCATACGACCCGTCTGTTGTGACCAGAGAGAGCACAGATTAGCAGAGAGATCTATGTCAGGTTCAGTAAACAGTGACATAGAACCTTGTTGCTCTCTCTCTCTCTCTCTCTCTCTCTCTCTCTCTCTCTCTCTCTCTCTCTCTCTCTTGTCTCTACCACCATACGACCCGTCTGTTGTGACCAGAGAGAGCACAGATTAGCAGAGAGATCTATGTCAGGTTCAGTAAACAGTGACATAGAACCTTGTTGCTCTCTCTCTCTCTCTCTCTCTCTCTCTCTCTCTCTCTCTCTCTCTCTCTCTCTCTCTCTCTCTCTCTCTCTTGTCTCTACCACCATACGACCCGTCTGTTGTGACCAGAGAGAGCACAGATTAGCAGAGAGATCTATGTCAGGTTCAGTAAACAGTGACATAGAACCTTGTTGCTCTCTCTCTCTCTCTCTCTCTCTCTCTCTCTCTCTCTCTCTCTCTCTCTTGTCTCTACCACCATACGACCCGTCTGTTGTGACCAGAGAGAGCACAGATTAGCAGAGAGATCTATGTCAGGTTCAGTAAACAGTGACATAGAACCTTGTTGCTCTCTCTCTCTCTCTCTCTCTCTCTCTCTCTCTCTCTCTCTCTCTCTCTTGTCTCTACCACCATACGACCCGTCTGTTGTGACCAGAGAGAGCACAGATTAGCAGAGAGATCTATGTCAGGTTCAGTAAACAGTGACATAGAACCTTGTTGCTCTCTCTCTCTCTCTCTCTCTCTCTCTCTCTCTCTCTCTCTCTCTCTCTCTCTCTCTCTTGTCTCTACCACCATACGACCCGTCTGTTGTGACCAGAGAGAGCACAGATTAGCAGAGAGATCTATGTCAGGTTCAGTAAACAGTGACATAGAACCTTGTTGCTCTCTCTCTCTCTCTCTCTCTCTCTCTCTCTCTCTCTCTCTCTCTCTCTCTCTCTACCACCATACGACCCGTCTGTTGTGACCAGAGAGAGCACAGATTAGCAGAGAGATCTATGTCAGGTTCAGTAAACAGTGACATAGAACCTTGTTGCTCTCTCTCTCTCTCTCTCTCTCTCTCTCTCTCTCTCTCTCTCTCTCTCTCTTGTCTCTACCACCATACGACCCGTCTGTTGTGACCAGAGAGAGCACAGATTAGCAGAGAGATCTATGTCAGGTTCAGTAAACAGTGACATAGAACCTTGTTGCTCTCTCTCTCTCTCTCTCTCTCTCTCTCTCTCTCTCTCTCTCTCTCTCTCTCTCTCTTGTCTCTACCACCATACGACCCGTCTGTTGTGACCAGAGAGAGCACAGATTAGCAGAGAGATCTATGTCAGGTTCAGTAAACAGTGACATAGAACCTTGTTGCTCTCTCTCTCTCTCTCTCTCTCTCTCTCTCTCTCTCTCTCTCTCTCTCTCTCTTGTCTCTACCACCATACGACCCGTCTGTTGTGACCAGAGAGAGCACAGATTAGCAGAGAGATCTATGTCAGGTTCAGTAAACAGTGACATAGAACCTTGTTGCTCTCTCTCTCTCTCTCTCTCTCTCTCTCTCTCTTGTCTCTACCACCATACGACCCGTCTGTTGTGACCAGAGAGAGCACAGATTAGCAGAGAGATCTATGTCAGGTTCAGTAAACAGTGACATAGAACCTTGTTGCTCTCTCTCTCTCTCTCTCTCTCTCTCTCTCTCTCTCTCTCTCTCTCTCTTGTCTCTACCACCATACGACCCGTCTGTTGTGACCAGAGAGAGCACAGATTAGCAGAGAGATCTATGTCAGGTTCAGTAAACAGTGACATAGAACCTTGTTGCTCTCTCTCTCTCTCTCTCTCTCTCTCTCTCTCTCTCTCTCTCTCTCTCTCTCTCTACCACCATACGACCCGTCTGTTGTGACCAGAGAGAGCACAGATTAGCAGAGAGATCTATGTCAGGTTCAGTAAACAGTGACATAGAACCTTGTTGCTCTCTCTCTCTCTCTCTCTCTCTCTCTCTCTCTCTCTCTCTCTCTCTCTCTCTTGTCTCTACCACCATACGACCCGTCTGTTGTGACCAGAGAGAGCACAGATTAGCAGAGAGATCTATGTCAGGTTCAGTAAACAGTGACATAGAACCTTGTTGCTCTCTCTCTCTCTCTCTCTCTCTCTCTCTCTCTCTCTCTCTCTCTCTCTTGTCTCTACCACCATACGACCCGTCTGTTGTGACCAGAGAGAGCACAGATTAGCAGAGAGATCTATGTCAGGTTCAGTAAACAGTGACATAGAACCTTGTTGCTCTCTCTCTCTCTCTCTCTCTCTCTCTCTCTCTCTCTCTCTCTCTCTTGTCTCTACCACCATACGACCCGTCTGTTGTGACCAGAGAGAGCACAGATTAGCAGAGAGATCTATGTCAGGTTCAGTAAACAGTGACATAGAACCTTGTTGCTCTCTCTCTCTCTCTCTCTCTCTCTCTCTCTCTCTCTCTCTCTCTCTCTCTCTCTCTCTTGTCTCTACCACCATACGACCCGTCTGTTGTGACCAGAGAGAGCACAGATTAGCAGAGAGATCTATGTCAGGTTCAGTAAACAGTGACATAGAACCTTGTTGCTCTCTCTCTCTCTCTCTCTCTCTCTCTCTCTCTCTCTCTCTCTCTCTCTTGTCTCTACCACCATACGACCCGTCTGTTGTGACCAGAGAGAGCACAGATTAGCAGAGAGATCTATGTCAGGTTCAGTAAACAGTGACATAGAACCTTGTTGCTCTCTCTCTCTCTCTCTCTCTCTCTCTCTCTCTCTCTCTCTCTCTCTCTCTTGTCTCTACCACCATACGACCCGTCTGTTGTGACCAGAGAGAGCACAGATTAGCAGAGAGATCTATGTCAGGTTCAGTAAACAGTGACATAGAACCTTGTTGCTCTCTCTCTCTCTCTCTCTCTCTCTCTCTCTCTCTCTCTCTCTTGTCTCTACCACCATACGACCCGTCTGTTGTGACCAGAGAGAGCACAGATTAGCAGAGAGATCTATGTCAGGTTCAGTAAACAGTGACATAGAACCTTCTTGCTCTCTCTCTCTCTCTCTCTCTCTCTCTCTCTCTCTCTCTCTCTCTTGTCTCTACCACCATACGACCCGTCTGTTGTGACCAGAGAGAGCACAGATTAGCAGAGAGATCTATGTCAGGTTCAGTAAACAGTGACATAGAACCTTGTTGCTCTCTCTCTCTCTCTCTCTCTCTCTCTCTCTCTCTCTCTCTCTCTCTCTCTCTTGTCTCTACCACCATACGACCCGTCTGTTGTGACCAGAGAGAGCACAGATTAGCAGAGAGATCTATGTCAGGTTCAGTAAACAGTGACATAGAACCTTGTCTCTCTCTCTCTCTCTCTCTCTCTCTCTCTCTCTCTCTCTCTCTCTCTCTCTCTCTTGTCTCTACCACCATACGACCCGTCTGTTGTGACCAGAGAGAGCACAGATTAGCAGAGAGATCTATGTCAGGTTCAGTAAACAGTGACATAGAACCTTGTCTCTCTCTCTCTCTCTCTCTCTCTCTCTCTCTCTCTCTCTTGTCTCTACCACCATACGACCCGTCTGTTGTGACCAGAGAGAGCACAGATTAGCAGAGAGATCTA
>JAWDGP010006197.1:0-7500 GCA_033675545.1 Elysia crispata | reverse complement strand
CGGCACGCATCAAGGCATGGAATAAGTTCAGGGCAAGATTTTTACGGCACGCATCAAGGCATGGAATAAGCTCAGGGCAAGTTTAGTACATGGCATTAACCAAGGCATGGAATAAGCTCAGGGCAAGTTTGTTACGGCACGCATCAAGGCATGGAATAAGCTCAGGGCAAGTTTGTTACGGCACGCATCAAGGCATAGAATAAGCTCAGGGCAAGTTTGTTACGGCACGCATCAAGGCATGGAAGGTATTCAGGCAAGTTTGTTACGGCACGCATCAAGGCATGGAATAAGCTCAGGGCAAGTTTGTTACGGCACGCATCAAGGCATGGAATAAGCTCAGGGCAAGTTTGTTACGGCACGCATCAAGGCATAGAATAAGCTCAGGGCAAGTTTGTTACGGCACGTATCAAGGCATCAGGAGATAAGCTCAGGGCAAGTTCTGTTACGGCACGCATCAAGGCATGGAATAAGCTCAGGGCAAGTTTGTTACGGGCACGCATCAAGGTATGGAATAAGCTCAGGGCAAGTTTGTTACGGCACGCATCAAGGCATGGAATAAGCTCCAGGGCAAGTTTGTTACGGCACGCATCAAGGCATGGAATAAGCTTCAGGGCAAGTTTGTTACGGCACGCATCAAGGCATGGAATAAGCTGAGGGCAAGTTTGTTACGGGCACGCATCAAGGCATGGAATAAGCTTCAGGGCAAGTTTGTTACGGCACGCATCAAGGCATGGAATAAGCTCAAGGCAAGTTTGTTCCGGCACGCATCAAGGCATGGAATAAGCTCAGATATACATGGGGTCAACCCTCGATCAGTCTCGTGTCTGGGCAAGCAGAGGCTATAAGCATCAGGTCAAGACATTCAGAGCTTCACCACATCATCCAGCAGAACATTTAGACTAGAGCTTCACCACATCATCCAACAGAACATTCAGAGCTTCATCATATCATCCAACAGAACATTCAGAGCTTCACCACATCGTCCTGTAGAACATTCAGAGCTTCACCACATCATCCAGCAAAACATTTAGACTAGAGCTTCAGCACATTATCCAACAGAACATTCAGAGCTTCACCACATCGTCCTGTAGAACATTCAGAGCTTCACCACATCATCCAGCAAAATATTCAGAGCTTCACCACATTATCCGGCAGGACATTCAGAACTTCATCACACTATCCAGCAAAACATTCAGAGCTTCACCACATTATCCAACAGAGCATTTAGAGCTTCATCACACCATCCAGCAAAACATTCAGAGCTTCACCACATCATCCAGCAAAACATTCAGAGCTTCACCACATTATCCAGCAGAGCATTTAGAGCTTCATCACATCATCCAACAGAGCATTTAGAGCTTCATCACATCACCCAGCAAAACATTCAGAGCTTCACCACATTATCCAACAGAGCATTTAGAGCTTCATCACATCATCCAGCAAAACATTCAGAGCTTCACCACATCATCCAGCAGAATAATCAGAGCTTCACCACATCATCCCACATCATCCAGCAGAACAATCAGAGCTTCACCACATTATCCAACAGGGCATCCAGAGCTTCACCACATCACCCAGCAGGACATTTAGAGCTTCACCACATCATCTAACAGGGCATTCAGAGCTTCACCACATCATCCAACAGGGCATTCAGAGCTTCACCACATCATCCAACAAGGCATTCAGAGTTTCACCATCCAGCAGAATATTCAGAGCTTCACCACATCATACACCAAATCATCGTCATCTAAGTTTCCCAGAAGAATAAAAAACAGAACAGTTTCTCAACTAGATCAACATGTAACGCCGATAGTGAGAAACTATTAAATATACAGAACGGCAGATTATATCCCTGTCGTGAAAACAGAGAATAAGAGTGAATTCAACTTCTAATGATTTACAGAGCACAACTTTTTTTCATTACAGCAACCTACCATAATCTCACATTAACAGAGGCACATTTTATCATAAAAGACGAAATCAAACTAAACCCAATACACGCAGACTAACACACTCAACGTCTTTACAATGAAACAATAACAAACATGCACATCCACATATTTGCACAATTAATCTACTTGATTTTCGACGCACACAATATCACAACACCCACACATCCACAAATCTGTTCTTTACTTCCTCTCACCAAACAGTATCTGTGTCCTTATTTATCTACTTCAACACCATGCTCAAACACAAACACACACACATAATTATATATATATATATATATATATATATATATATGTATATATATATTCACACATATTTATACACACACATAATTATATATATATATACACACACACACACATATTCGCGCGTTGCTGAGAGCCGCAGTAAGTCCATCTGCTGCTGTCCCAGTTGCTCCATCCAATCTGTGCTAACGAGCGTGAACCACAGGAGATCATAACAGACGTGAGGTGATGATACAGTTTTGACAGACGAGACAGCTCAGCACGGGAAACAACTCTCCACACTTTACAATAAAGACCTGGTTGAGGTCGCAAGTCTAGTTTATCAAGTGTTGTGTTCTGAGCAAATTGAGAGTGCCAAGATTCATAAATATTTGAAGTAACTTTTGACTCTCTTTATTGCAAATAAAAAGGGCAGAGACTAAACATTGATTTGAGATAAGACAATTATTTCACATACAGCTAAAGGACACACGTACAACACGAAATCTGGATTATTGTTAGAACTTAGGACGTTCTTTTTATCTAAATGGGAAAGAACAATATTGAACATCGATTTGACACACAACTTTTTACCCACAACTAATGAACACAGACCACGTGGTAACCCTTTCTCAATTCGATAGTACTTTCAGGAAAACATGTTACAGGCCATAAAACTGTTTGAACTGGAAAGTTTATTCTCCTTAAGTAACAAGTATTGTAATTTGTATATCTAGACAAGGTTGTTCCTTGCTCTCAGCTGCACGTCAAAAGCGAATGTTTTTGCATATTTCGACACATTTTGAAGTATTTTGTATAATATGGAGACATGCAAGTAAACTTTCAATAAATATATCTCATCATGAATCATAATTTTTTTCCTTTTTTTTGAAGTTTTTTTTCTGTTTTTTTTTTTGCTTTGTTGTTTTTATTTCCTTTCATTCTTTTGCTTTTTTGTCTTTTGTAATCTAAATTTTCTCTCTCTCTCTCTCTCTCTCTCTCTCTCTCTCTCTCTCTCTCTCTCTCTCTCTCTCTCTCTCTCTCTCTCTCTCTCTCTCTCTCTCTCTCTCTCTCTCTCTCCCTCTCTTTTGAAACCATTTATTCTTTCTTTAGATTTAACATATTTCTATCTGTTTGACAAAATAAATTCTTTGTTTGTCAATCCACATACTTCTTTGTCCCTGAAAAAAAAATTAAAGAAGGCGATAGCAATTTGTACAAATAATGCAATTCTGCTGCAATCTCCTGAAAAATTCAAATGCTTAAGGATCGTTTTCTTTGGCGTTTGGTATTATGGTAAAGATACATTTTTTAAACCACATAGCTCTATATCGAATCCAAACTAATACATTTATTGAATGTTTTGCTGGTATGAAAAACCTCTTCCCCAAGAGATCGACCCTACTCAATATAGAATCATACAATACTTTCATCACCCTTGACAGTCTACCCTAATTTCCTCCTTCAATCACGATTATTATTTTCGTCGCTAGCTCAGCATTTTCCATCCTGGCTGGCTCAGGAAATCAACACGCTGACCCAGATTTCCTCTTGACAGAATACTGTCTCAATCCCTTCAGACTTGGATGCCCAGCTACGAGCCAAGAAAGAAACAGAAAAACCATCAAAGCAGATTTCTCGCAATCTTGTCTACTCCTCCTTGTCTAGGTCAAACCCTTCAGCTGTTTAGAGAGCCCCAGACGTAAGCCTATTATTACTGCTTCAGCCTATCTCAATTCACAAGTAGAAGATCTCTTATTGCCTTTCCGAATAAAATCATGATTGCTTCCGCCGCTACTACAAGTCGGTAGAGCTGCGCCAACTCGCCCAGGATCTGCACTAAGCTGGATCGTGAGAGGAAAAGAAAATCACTGTTGGTTTTTATTTTAGTAGGTGGACTCGAAGTGATGATAAACTCGTGTCCAAGGAAAAAATGTTGCCAAACTAGATTTTACTGGATAAGGTTCAAGGTGAAACAGTAAATTTGCGTATAAAATTTAAAAAAAAAAAGCTCGAAAATCTTAAAATAGTTTTTTCCTGAGCTTAGAACCTACAGCGACATCTGAAGAAAAATTGACGTGTCAAAAAACATACAAATTCCAAACAGTTTCAAAAAGGTTGCAATAAATATTTTACAAGAATTATGTTAAAATGTCAAAATTAATACATCCCTCTTTTCGTTAACATAGATTTTTGATAACTTTTGGCTGGGCTTTCCTCGGATACACTGCTCGCCTGTCATTGCGTACCAGAGCATCCTTTTGTACTTCCTGACCAAACTGATTTGCTTCACAAAGTAATCTCACGCAGAGTCTGAGTATGAACTAACTCGACCAACTCGAGGACGTCTTGGAAACTTCTCTCATCCATCCAGCCATTCCACCGCCAATGTTACATCTAAGGTCAAGGACTATTGAAACTTCTAGCATCCATCCAGCCATTCCACCGCCAATGTTACATCTAAGGTCGAGGACTATTGAAACTTCTAGCATCCATCCAGCCATTTCACCGCCAATGTTACATCTAAGGTCAAGGACTATTGAAACTTCTAGCATCCATCCAGCCATTCCACCGCCAATGTTACATCTAAGGTCAAGGACTATTGAAACTTCTAGCATCCATCCAGCCATTCCACCGCCAATGTTACATCTAAGGTCAAGGACTATTGAAACTTCTAGCATCCATCCAGCCATTCCATCGCCAATGTTACATCGAAGGTCGAGGATTATTGAAACTTCTCTCATCCATCCAGCCATTCCACCGCCAATGTTACATCTAAGGTCGAGGACTATTGAAACTTCTAGCATCCATCCAGCCATTCCACCGCCAATGTTACATCTAAGGTCGAGGACTATTGAAACTTCTAGCATCCATCGAGCCATTCCACCGCCAATGTTACATCTAAGGTCGAGGACTATTGAAACTTCTAGCATCCATCCAGCCATTCCACCGCCAATGTTACATCTAAGGTCGAGGACTATTGAAACTTCTAGCATCCATCGAGCCATTCCACCGCCAATGTTACATCTAAGGTCGAGGACTATTGAAACTTCTCTCATCCATCGAGCCATTCCACCGCCAATGTTACATCTAAGGTCGAGGACTATTGAAACTTCTAGCATCCATCCAGCCATTCCACCGCCAATGTTACATCGAAGGTCGAGGACTATTGAAACTTCTCTCATCCATCCAGCCATTCCACCGCCAATGTTACATCTAAGGTCGAGGACTATTGAAACTTCTAGCATCCATCCAGCCATTCCACCGCCAATGTTACATCTACGGTCGAGGACTATTGAAACTTCTAGCATCCATCGAGCCATTCCACCGCCAATGTTACATCTAAGGTCGAGGACTATTGAAACTTCTAGCATCCATCCAGCCATTCCACCGCCAATGTTACATCTAAGGTCAAGGACTATTGAAACTTCTAGCATCCATCGAGCCATTCCACCGCCAATGTTACATCGAAGGTCGAGGACTATTGAAACTTCTAGCATCCATCCAGCCATTCCACCGCCAATGTTACATCTAAGGTCGAGGACTATTGAAACTTCTAGCATCCATCCAGCCATTCCACCGCCAATGTTACATCGAAGGTCGAGGACTATTGAAACTTCTAGCATCCATCGAGCCATTCCACCGCCAATGTTACATCTAAGGTCGAGGACTATTGAAACTTCTAGCATCCATCGAGCCATTCCACCGCCAATGTTACATCTAAGGTCGAGGACTATTGAAACTTCTAGCATCCATCCAGCCATTCCACCGCCAATGTTACATCTAAGGTCGAGGACTATTGAAACTTCTAGCATCCATCGAGCCATTCCACCGCCAATGTTACATCTAAGGTCGAGGACTATTGAAACTTCTAGCATCCATCCAGCCATTTCACCGCCAATGTTACATCTAAGGTCGAGGACTATTGAAACTTCTAGCATCCATCCAGCCATTTCACCGCCAATGTTAGTTCTAAGGAGGAAGCCTAGTTTGAAACTTCTAGCATCCATCCAGCCATTCCGTCCCCAAAGTTACTTGTAAGGTCGAGGACTGTTTTGAAACTCTTCATAGCCATCAAGCCATTGCACCCCCAATGTTGCTTCATAGGACGAGGATCTTTTTTCTTGCACATTTATCACCATTGTCAAAATTCTGCAATGAAACAGTGCAAAAAAAGAGCCTTGCGTTTCTGCCTGCATGTAAACACTACGTTTTGCGAGTCGCACTCAGGCTGACTTCACCTGTGCCATCACAATGATGGGAACAAAATCTGGGATGGAGAGATTAAGTCAGTTGGCGGGCGCCACAGGCCTAGCTCATATTACATTATTATGTTGATAAACCTTTCACGGAACAGCTTATGCCTACATCTCAATGATGTCACAATCAATAAACTGTTTGATAGAAACTGCTGGACGGTAACAGGGAGCTGGAACTTTGTTCGTCCCCAACCGGCCAAACTTAATATGTTTACAATGTGCACGTGCTTTCGCGCGAGTAATGCAAAACACATAAACGTTCTGGCATGGGATTTCCGTTGGAGGAGAAGGACGGGACAATATCCACAGCAGCTGGTCGTGTTAGAGAGACAGAAGAGAGGCGGGTACAAAGATGGCTCTGAAGATCATTAAGAAAGAGGAAGAGGTAAAAGACGGATGATAGGAAAAGGTGTAGACTAAGAGAAAGAGAGAGAGAGAGAGAGAGAGAGAGAGAGAGAGAGAGAGAGAGAGAGAGAGAGACAGACAGACAGACAGACAGACAGACAGAGAGACACAGAGAGACACAGAGAGAGGCAGAGAGACAGAGACAGACAGACAGACAGACAGACAGAGAGAGAGAGAGAGAGAGAGAGAGAGAGAGAGAGAGAGAGAGAGAGAGAAAGAGAGAGAAAGAGACAAAAAGACATTGAAATCTTTTATACAAATAGCATTCCCCAATTAAAGGTTTGTCGTTATGTAACTATTAAAGAATCATTTTACTTCGATTTGAGCGTATGTCGGTTTTTGTATAATTTTCTATTCATCCCTCTTTGAATTCTCTTCTGCTTTAATTTCTGTACTTTTTTAATATTGTCTATCTTATCAGTTTCTATAGCTTTCATGTGAATGATTTCCTAGGAACTAAGGCAAAGGTTTTTCGATTTATATGTATCAAAGTACATCTTTGTATGTCTGACTATCTGCCTGGTCTGTCTCTTCCTTCTGCTCACCTTCTTCATTCCTCTCCAGCTCCATCTTTACTCCTCTCAGGCCCGGACCGGTCTCTTACTCTTTCTAACTTTAGAGATAGATAAGGATTGTCATTGCTAGTTCGTTAAGAAACA
>JAWDGP010006196.1:215000-220000 GCA_033675545.1 Elysia crispata | reverse complement strand
ATTGTCGTGCGTTAATGAATTGTGAGGGATTTTAGTGACAAAAGAGGAAATATTTTTATGATACAGAGATTCAGATTTTCTCAACAACCTTGGTTTAAGTAATGTTGTAAGAAAAATATGTTTCCCAAAAACATTTAATACTACGGAATATTGATGTAAATCTTTCCAACACTGTCATCAAAAAAGTTTGCATGATTTCAATTCTTTACCATTTTTAACTTGAAAAATTCATATGACTAGGATACTCCCAAAAGAAACGTCAAAGGTTCTGCGTAAACTGTGTCCATTACTTAAGTTGAATATACTTCTAGGAAAAGATTGCATTTCTTGAAGTTTTATAATATTGCCTTTTACACATTATGTTCAGCACCATGTGTTTAATTCACACAAACTCTCAAAGTTGACTAATTGGAAACTCAGATACCCAGTTCCTGTAAGATGCACCAATTTAACTAGACTGCATTAGATGATACTTCTATTCGATACAAGTGAAATAATTGGCCGTGCCACCGGCAATGATGACAACCGTCCAAAACACGAGTTGGATAAATTCAATTTGGATTTTTTTTTCCTTCATGAATACCGTTGTCCAATGAGCAAATAGTGAACTCTTGCCGTCTTCAAACGAAAAACGAAATTGCAATCCTGTTGCGGTAAAATATTTAGAAATATATCTGTATTAGCTCAAGGGCTGAACTAGCAAAAGTAGCATTTGTAAGAGCTGTCCGCAAAAGAAAACACCATATCTTTGGATTTTTCTGTAATGTGAGTACACCTCATAATGAAATCCCACCAACAAATGTAGTTTAAGCAGAGAAATCTACAGTCATGTAATGGTAACAAGAACATTTTGTTAACGGATGTAGCTGAGTTAGGTCTGAGCTAGCGCGAGCGAGAATTTGCTTGCGAGTCGCTGTAACGGTGAGCGCCATAAATTTCACTCACGCCGAGCGCCTCCAGATTGGTGAGAGAGAGAGAGAGAGACAGAGACAGAGAGACAGAGAGACAGAGAGAGAGAGAGACAGAGAGACAGAGAGAGAGAGAGAGATGTATGGGATAGAGAGAGACAAGAGACAAAGTAACTGTGGCTGCCTTCTCTGCTCATCTTAAGGTTGACTTGATTTTGTGAAAAAGAAAACAAACTAAGGATTCTTATGTTCTCTTTTTTACATTCCCATTGTAAAACCTTATTTAGATAAAATGTAGGCAAATATTTGACATTAAAAATTTCATTTTACGAGTTCTGAGATAGTTAAACATTTATTTTTTAATTCTAAATGTTTGATTGCTTTACAATGAATTAAAGAATCTATGAAAAGAATTTTTGCCGAATCTAAGAAGTGGTACATTAATAGCGGTTAGTCCATGTTTAGCCCTCCAAGCTGCTATTCAAGTTCACTTATTGCTTCAAGAGAAAATGAGTAAAGTTTTATTTTCCTCTAATAAGAAAATGAAGTTTAGACTGAATCCAAGGTTATTCTTTCTTAAACTAAGTAAGTTTTCTTTAAAAAAAAAATAAATACAAAAAGTTTTTTTGGTTCTTTTTGCTGCAATTGCATTGTCTAAGGGGATAAAAATAACAATCTCTCTCTCTCTCTCTCTCTCTCTCTCTCTCTCTCTCTCTCTCTCTCTCTCTCTCTCTCTCTCTCTCTCTCTCTCTCTCTCTCTCTCTCTCTCTCTCTCTCTCTCTCTCTCTCTCTCTCTCTCTCTCTCTCCATCTATCAGTCTATCTGTGAATATATATATATGTATCCTTTTTTTCTATTTCTTGCACTTGTTTATTAAGAAGAAAGAGCAAAATACGACTTATTTCAAACGTACATCACATTCTTCTTCTGTTACATAACTGATGATGATTACTTCCATAAGAAATCAAAGGAGAGCCTATGGTAAGAATTGCGCGGATTCGAATCAGCAAAGAGAAATAGCATGTAAAGAAAGTCATAAAAAAGCATCTCTCATAGTTAAAAAGTATGTAACTGATATAGTGCCTTTCACACCAAATGGTGCATGTGGGGGTCCAGAGGGTGGGGGTGGTCGTTAAAGGCATAAACACTTTCTTAATTGTTTTTGGTGCGATTTTTTTATCTCTTCTCTTAAGTGGATAAAAAAAAACTTCGAAAAAATGGCCAAATATTATGTATAGGCAGCAAGTATAGGAAACTTAATGTAATATAGGGACGCGATCTTCCTCCTCCTCCTCCTCCTCTTCCTTCTTCTTCTTCTTCTTCTTCTTCTTCTTCTTCTTCTTCTTCTTTTTCTTCTTCATCCTCCTCCTCCTCCTCCTCCTCTTCCTCCTCCTCCTCCTCCTCTTCTTCTTCTTCTTCTTCTTCTTCTTCTTCTTCTTCTTCTTCTTCTTCTTCTTCTTCTTCTTTCTCTTCTTCCTCCTCCTCCTCCTCCTCCTCCTCCTCCTCCCCCTCCTCCTCTTAGCTGTATCTTTTCTATTTGTTAAGTATTCTGAACCGTTTTCAATGAAAAGAGCTGAGTCCTCCAGGCTGCCGTAAAAATCAATGGGGAAAATGTTGCATTGTTATCGGGGCATAACTGCAGGATATACTCTTCAGTCATGGCCGCAAAAGAAGCAGGTCAGTTGAACCGAAACCAATGCTTAGTTCAAGTCTGTTATACCTTGCTTATATTATTGAATACCATCACTTGATGTGACCTCTGAAACTAATGGTAAAGGCCAGTTTTGTTAAGATTCTAGAAAGAGGGAGCTTCTCTAGCCATTGTTTCTTTTGAGCGATCTTGAATATGGCCTTTTCCTCTTGATATATTTCTGTCTTGTCACATTGAAATAATTCAGATTCGTACCTGACCAGAATGTGCACTGTCTAATCCCCGAATATGCCAGGGTGCGAGGGAATTTATTCAAGGAAAACTGTCCATTTATTGTATGGTTCGTCTAGAGTTGGGTCACTTCTGCCTCTGCCGTCAAAGGTTTGTCACACTTGCATAGTTCGTTACTCAAGAAGATCAATTTTAAGTAATTGGCTAGCATTCTGCTCTATTGCTGCTGCTTGTATTTTAACGTCAATGAATTAGGCTTATTCTGTTGTGAGTATGTAGTAGTTGACTGGTTCACTTGTGCCAGATGTAATCTACGTAAAAGAGGTAGAAACTCTAAAGGATATAGAATTGATAGCTTACAAACCCGTGTTACTGTATTTCTGCTCTCCAGATCACCAAGGCTCTTCGGACATAAAATCTTAGTTTGCTACCATGGAGTAGGGTACTGTGAGGCTTTTCAATTCTAAGCAAAGGCGAATTTTTTAATTGTATAATTTGTCCAGCAAGTGTTTCTACATAGTACCTGGGCTTGAGCGCAAGGAAGAGTGTTGGGGATATTTTTAATATCATTAATCATGGTTTAAATGTTCTTTACTCTTTACATCTTGCGGTCATTGTCTTTTACATGATGTTATAATCCTTTTTGTTCTTTCTTACACTCTTCAACCTGTAAACATTTCTGTCTTTTCTTTAATACTTCTCTTAGGTTGATTTTGTCATACCACATGTCTCACTATTTATCCACACTGTGTATTTCAAAATCTTTTGCTGATGCAGTTCGCTTTTTTTATATCGGTATATTCATTCGGATGATTGAAAGTTAAAGGGTTGATGTCGATTGATATCACCATTTATATTGATGATTTTAGATTTCTTTTTTATTTAGACCATATGGACTTGGCTTTGTCTTTAGTTTTAATCATGTTTATTTTGGTTTTGCAAAGCCAACTAATGGTATCAGTCTGTTGACCATATCAAGATTTTTTTGTAGCGATATTGATTTCTTCCTGTTTGATTTAAGTTTTCGTCTAACTCTTTAACTTGCAGTTTTAAAAGAAATCTTGATTTATAGATATAATCATGTAGCTAGTGTTTATTCACGTACTTTGTTCTTTACTTGGAGTTTTGTTAAGATTAATCCGTTTCAGATTCAATGTGTCTTTTTTTTTCTCTCTAGATGTCGATTTCTCTTCGTTTGTTTCTTTTTACACCTCTCTCTCTCTCTCTCTCTCTCTCTCTCTCTCTCTCTCTCTCTCTCTCTCTCTCTCTCTCTCTCTCTCTCTCTCTCTCTCTCTCTCTCTCTCTCTCTCTCTCTCTCTCTCTCTCTCTCTCTCTTTCATTCTCATTCTCCATGTCCCCCTCTTCTTTTGGCATCTTTTTCATCTTTCATTTTATCTTTCTTTTTTCGTTTTATTTTTCTTTATTATATTAAAACTTTCACATGATTTATTTCTTGTGTTATTTGTTCAATGAAAAGGCAATGTTTTTTTAATATGTAATTTTGTAAGTATATTTTGTGATACGCATGTATATGTTTTTGTGTTGTTTCCGGTTCTTGTTGTAGTACCTCCAGCATGTCAAGCCGAAATCTTACTCGTCTTGTACTGTTCTGTAAGTCCAAGACTTGAGCTTTATATCGATCTGTTCTTACATTTTTTTTTGCTTTTGTGACTTGTTCTAACTATTGTAGAGCACTTTGGGTACTTTGGCGTTGGAAGCATATAAATTTTCTTTTCTGCGCACCGTGAGACAAAGCCGTAAGCCTTTTTTGACGCTGTGGACTATTTTAAGAAGCGTGTTGCAAACGTTAAGACCGAGAATAGGGATGGGCTAATCACTCCGCTTTGGAGGACTCCTTCTTCAAGGGTTATTTTTTGATAGTGCTCGCTATCGGTAAGAACTCTTATCTTCCTGAGCTAACAAAGGGCGAATTGGTCTTTAGTTGGACGGTCCTAGCTTAAGCCTGCTTACTCCGCGCAGATAAGATATTCATATTCTAAACTATGCTACATAAGCCTTTCTATTAATATACCGACACGAATTGTTTGGCCTTAACGCCTATATCTATCTTTATGTAAAGTTCACAAATCCTAGTTATCTCCAGATTTGAAATGGTCTGTCTTCCAGCAGTACAACAAAGTGGTTGTGTTTTGGTGCGTGCGTCAAGATAAACCAACACTTATCAATAGGAGCATGTCTTGACTCCATAG